>NBZA01002226.1:1244-13335 GCA_003054995.1 Aleochara bilineata
AGTCAAGTCAAATGAAAGCGAAAGCGAGTTGATTAGTAAAGAATGCCCTTCCACCATGCTACCAACCACCAACCACCCGGCTGTGCCCGTCCGAGAAGAGGGTGGCGTGTGCTGCGGGTGCGGGGCCTCACCTTCTTACCCCTGCGCGGACGACACAGGAATCGAGCCGTAGTTGTAGTAGTAGCAGCGCGTCTGCTCGCAGATGAAGTCCTTGATCTTCATGCAGTCGTCCGTGTCCCACTCGAAGGACGGGGATTTGAGCGCGACGCAGCCGTTCGCCGACCCGCTGTCGCTCTCGCGGGCTGTGCGCTGGGGGCTGGTGCTGCCGCTGGGGATGTCGGCCGAGGGGTCGTCCGGCGAGGACTCGTTGTACTTGCGCATGTAGTTAAAAGTGGCATTGAAGGGCAGCCCGGTGCTCATCCACAGGAACATGTCCGTGCCCAGCTTATTCCCCGACGTCCAGAAGTCGTACTTGTTGTACCCGGCATTGCTCAGATACTGCGTGATGGAGTCGGCTTTCTCGCGCGTCTCGAACGACGCCAACTGCAGCCCGAGGGACCGGCAGTATTGGTACGCCAGGAAGTAATTCAGCTCCGGAGAGTAGGGATTCATGCGGCTCACGAAATATTGCACGCCGTCCAATTGGATCGTCGTGATGCGTTGTCCTGTCACAAACAATTCAACAGCACTGATATATCAACTGACCCTTGGCCTGGCGATTTAACAATCAAGCTTATTGTTTGCTAAGAAACTGACTAAATGCTCAATCAACGATTCAGTAACAGTACTGTCTGTGGGCTTGGGCTCAATATCTTGTGATTTTGTTCAGTGGATCACTTACCATGCGAATCCGGGTAGCAGATAAACAATACAACAGTGAATAACAAACTGCTCCTGAGATACATGGTGGCGTGTGGTGTGGTGTGGTGAGGTGAGCACTGCGGCGAACTTGATCTTCGTAGGCGAGTGTTAGGAAAGAGTTTAATCGCGGACTAAAGAGCGTCCAGAGCTTCGCGTTGGTTTTGTCTCTGTTTTGCCGGATATTCCCCACCAACGCGGCCAAAGTGCGGCGCGCAACAAATCTTTCTATGTGTGCCCTGCGCGCGTGCATCTTCTTCTTCTTCTTCGGTTGTGTTGTTTGCTCGAATACAATGCATACAATACACCTAACACAATACCGCATAAAACTCGCTTGCAACGAGGAATTCTGAAGCAAACACCTTGGCTTCGGCTTTATCGTCATGGAAATCAAGAACCTACAAAGATACCAAACGCGTACCTACCACTAACCTAACATGAACATGAACATGAGCATGAGCATGAAGATGACGCATTCATAAATTACTTTTTAATACTTACGTGCCGTGCTTTCAACGCTGAAAATTTCAACATGCTTCGTGGTTTTTGGTCTTTCTCTTGGTATCAAAAACGAATAATAATCACGCTCTTTGGGTGGTACCTATGTTTGATGGTGTGTTACCTGTAATCTTAGATATTTTCGTAGGTTTTTCTCTTTTCGACACGCACAATTAAGGTTTTATGAGGTGGGATGACTAATGATAAAGCAAAAAATAGGTAATTCATTGAGGAAATCATCAAGTTGCCAGGTTTATGTCCAAGTTTATGATACCAATAATACAATATAATGTAAGGAATGTGGTTGCAGTCATATTGCAATAATATTGATAAAGTTGTTTGGAGAAATAGTATAGACGAGAGCATACGAGCTCGAATGGATATCAGTTTGTGGAACGATTTGCGAAGGATTTGTAGCACTTTGTATGCGCAAGAGTTGGAGGTACATACTAGGTACTAATGCAGTGTATAATTTTAAACCGGCTTGTGCGCGGTTTTATTGTTCGCTTAGTATTACTATTTATATCTTCCACACATATCCAGACATTAAAATATCGCGTGGATAAATCTTGAGCCTGAAGAAGCCTCACCACCAAACACATAATTCGCTAACGATCCTCGAGGCTAGTAATTAATTCAAGAAATTCCTAGATGTGTTTTGGCAACGGTTTTTACACTTAAGATTGAGTACCAAGATACCTCGCTTAGAACATGGGTTTGATTACATAATTATATGTTCTCAGCGTGAAGCAAAAATGCACAACCAGAAAGAATCTCGGTGTTAAGTGGAGAGTGTTGATTTTCAGTCGCGTCTTAAGATTTCACGTATTTATTCAGCGTCTAGACGCCTCGCCGCGGCCGTCCTGCAGTAAATGCAAATTGCCTTATTGATTTACGACAATACTGAAATGAAATGCTTTTAGTACCACCTCGTAAAAAGGGACGTATATAATGCAATTGCAGCCAACAAGATGAAGAAGACGTCGATTACTCATTGACAAAATATTTCCACTTTTGTTTTATACCATTTTTAAGCGTCAAGGAGGAAATCAATCCGTTACATTAACGGTTGATCGATTCAATTATCATCGCCGAATGTGCTGTAGATTGGGTGCTGTACAAGTACACAGAATGTGACTTAACCTCAAACAGAAGAAGAACTTGTGCTTCGTGCGCGGTAATTAGCAGCAAAGTTACATTGAACTCAAACTTGACCTTTCTACTTACACAATACGTACGTACATGCGCGAGTAATGCAGGAGGAACGAGAAGAACAAGAAGAAAAAGTGAAGTTTGCGAGAGAGCGAAGGAACGCGCGCGTGAGAGATTCACTTTCGATGGGTTATCGCAGGCTTAATGCAACAAGCGCAGCGAATGGAATCTACGTTGTACCTACAAGAAAATTATAGATAGTGCATTGTCAGATGTCATTTGCATTGCGCAATTCACAATGGCCAAGGGGAATTTCAGTAAAACGTGTAAGAAACTTGCGCTGAGTTTGAGAATTCGAAGCGGTTAGCGCTTCTCGCAGATGCCAGCAGCGGTTCGATTCTTGCTTGCTTCTCGACTCCAGTCAAGGGCATAGTAATTATTTGACCGTAAAAGGCAGCAGGCGATTCTTCAGCGACTGCCAACCGCCTGGCTGCCTATACGCTCGCGCTTGCGCTTGCATTTCTTGTCGTTTGAATGCAAAACAACATCTCAAAGACGTTAGATAGTTATACATACATACTAGACAAGCCTAGCGACAAGACAGACCGGATAAAACAATTGATATGCAAGCTTATCCTTCCATTTCCTTCCGACCACCACAATATCACACGCTGACGAGACCTTTAACGGGAACACAAGACATGGCCAAGACATTAATGTCTTTATTACAAGCGTTGTTGAAATTCGCACAAAGGTGTTAAGCTTCTACGAAGATGTTTGTTTGTTTTGTTCCAGCACACGGTGCGGTCTTACAGGCAACGACTTGAATCGATGCTGGAAGAAACCGCATGCAGTCCTCCACCCAGAAATTTACTATGCAAAGGTGGGGTATTTTGTTTTTTATGGCCAGCTATAAATAGATAAGTACATAAATAAATGCGTAATAAATAATGCATCGTACGACGCATGCGCTTGCAGAAACTGGTGGAGCACGCCAAGGAGCAGCTATCGAATCCCATATTTGCTTTCATAGATATTCACGGCCACAGTCGTAAGAAGTTCTTCTTTCTCTACGGCTGTAATCCGAGGCAGAGCTGGAATGACAATGACAAACTGACCGCTGTCGACTCGGCTGACTCATCGTCCCATGTGAGTTCGCAATATTAATCAATCAATCAATCGGTTAATTGACTGCTGCGGGACTCCTATAGCTGTTGGCGAAGGCTCTGGGCAACTGCAACGAGCATATGAAGATGTCGTATTGCCGTAACACGATTGAAAGACATCGAGAGTCCACTTGTCGCGTTGTCATGTGGCGCGAGTTCGGTATCCAGAGCTCTTACACTCTGGAATGTTCCTTCTGCTCCGGAGAGAACAAACAGGTATGCTTTTGAGGTTAGCTTCTTTCCAGTAACAAGTTTCAATCAATGTTTTATGGTTCTGTACAGAAAGTAACCACGTCCATGTTACGACAAATTGGTTGTAGTGTTATTACAGCATTGGTCGATTCCCTGTAATTGAATGAATCTCGTTGCTTCTCCTTAGTTCAATTTTGCTTCTGTTTAAACATTCCTTACTTTCGCTGTGAGAAAAGCCAAGTTTCTTCGTCATATAATAAAATTTATTGATGGATTATTGTTTGATCCCTTAATATTATATACATATGATATAGGTATTATACATCTGATCAGATCATTAGTGACCAACTATAAAAAATTATTGTGGTTATTGATGGATACACTCACATCTTGTTGTTCTAGGAAACAATGCAGAAAGTGCACGCACCTCGCAATACAATAGAACCTATTGTCCTAATTTGTTAATAACAGTAACAAGTGTTTTAGTCGCCCAAGAACCAAGCCTACGTACGCTTCGTCGTTGATATTTTATTGTAGATACATACTGGTTGGAAGTTAAGTGTGTGGTTAAGTGACCTTTATGCCTTTGTTTATTGTGGATTTTGGGGCTTTCCGACCACGAGAACCTTCATTTGCTCGTAGGTTATCCACATGGCGATGTTCCACGCCACAAGACGAGCGAAAGAAGGAGTAAACCTACGAAAGAACCAACATTGTCAATTTCAACAAGCTCAAACAAAGGTACATAACCTAATTTGTGTGCGTTCTTACCCTTTGTAGAAAGCTTTAGTGCCCTCTTGCATAAACATTCTCACGCCACAATCAACAGCCCCCTTATAAACCCCCTTGGTCGAGTTCATATACCGAGTCTTGACTACATCCACCGGCGACGCCACCACCGTGGTGCAAAATCCTGCAATAACTGCAGCGGTGAAGTGCAGCGGGATGCCATCCTTCATAACATGGTAATACAGCAGCGTATCTTTGATGAGATCATAACAGACGATCTCAGACACGTTGACGATCGCATTCCGGCTGACGTTAGGGAATGTGCCTGTAAATACAACGCATGAGCACCGTGCAATTGCTGCTTGTAAATGCTGACCTTTCCACAGCCCGCGAACACCTTCCTTTGAGGCAATCGCTTTGTATGCGTGCAGCGTTGAGGTGTACCTGGATGACGAGGAGCCGCTGATCGCAGCTTGGAATCGCACTTTGACAACATCCGTCGGCTGCGCAATCAGCACAGCCAGCCCTCCGGTGGTCAACCCAGCTGCCACCCGTGCGCCGATGTTCAGACTGCCTGATCTTGTGTTACCTGCAAAATGCGTGCTCCAGTTAGTGAAATCTCATCGCTTCGTACACGCGAATTGAATGCATCTGCAGTTATTTGGTTATTGATCTTGAGTTATTGAATGTGTACGTGTTAGTTGTATGACAATCAAATCAAAACTTTAATCTTTAGTAGTAATGGGCACAAATGGTAATTAACGAACGAATACTAGCAACCAACGTCAGCGGCCAGTAAACGTCGTACCGTCAATGAGTTGTTGGTAGAACGTCTTGAAGGTGTCGTAGAGACCAATTCGCACTGAGGCGAAACACATCTGGCGCTGGAGACCGGCTGAGAGGCCATTGTAAAGACTCCTGCAAGTAAATCATATCACACAACGTCCTTTCCCCACACACCCAACGAGCCACAACCGCTGCACAAGCAGCTCTAGTTTTGCCGCCCGTATTTCTTCCCGCATTGTATACTTGCCATCGTGTGTCAATGAGTTCAACAAAAGAGCGAAGAGAAAGATGTCTTACCTTGCGCCTTCGCGGCGAACCATGTTGGTTATTGTCCCGAGCAGTCCCTGCTGTACACTGGATGCCTGCAGAAGGGCCACCGTTCCATTTTGAATTATTGGTCTGATTTCTCCTTGAATCTATAAGATTTGAACCATTTTGCAATGTAGAATTGTCAAATTGTGAAAGATATCATTTGCAGAATCATTCATACCTGAAGTCTAACTTTAGCAGTGTCCAGAGGAAATGTGAGTGCATCCGCAATACATGCGGACGTCCCTGCAGTGAGGAGTTTTGTGCATATTGATACGTTATCAAATCCACTCATTTTGTTTTTGTTTGAATTTAATCTGAAATTATTAGTATCATGGTAGGCAACTCTTCGTACACAATTCAATTGTTTTATACTTACATATCTGTTGTAGATTTACTAAAGGAAGATTTGCGTTTCTCTAAAGTCGTCGTTGAAGATGTAGACACAACGCAAAAGTGCTAGATGTTTGCGAGCGGCTTCAAGCCGTTGCAGTGCGTTACTGGTTCGCTGGATTGCGTTGAACCTTTTGCTCATACTATTCTGAAATGACAATGCAATTGCGATTCGTAATCGATATTGAGATTCAGTACACAGTACAAAGATTGAATCGAACTGCGTCGTTCTGGATTCACGAACGAGTTCGAGCAGGAATTTCGGTTTGTAGATGCAGTGAGTGCATCTGTAGGCAGCAAGTTATACAAGCCACCCGCGCTTTGTCTCGCCTTATCAATCGATACTGGAAATTTTCCACGCGCCCCCGAATGACAATGCAGTGGAAATTTACGTAGTGGGTGTTTGCCCTTCGCAGAATATGTGGGTGATTCACAAACCTTGGCAGTGATTCAAATGAATTTCCTAATATAATAATGGAACCTTTGTGTACTCACTGTACATACTTTAAAACTTCAAATGTGTGTATTTTGGTCGCGTTGCAAGTGCCAATACAAAAGTTTTCCATTTGCTTAGCAACAAATATTATATTTAAGCAGTTTCTGTACAACTGCTGCTTTCAAAACTAAACCAGTTTTAGTTGTATTTCATTAAGATTTATGAATGAATCAAATGATTTTCACCTCGAGAATATAAAAAACTTAATGATTATAAAGGAATTGTAGATAAAACGCATGTCTAAATATAAATCCACGCGTGAGAATTTATTATCTAACACGCAACGCACACCGTTAATTATATATTTAGATAGAAAATATCGTAAGAACATAACAGAGGAACGCGTGTCTCTAGATATCAAGGACTGACTATTGCTCACTTCCTGACTTGATTGGAATTGATTTGCGTTTATCAAGTACTACATGTATGTACATATTAAATTAATTAAAACAACCTTTGTGCGCCAGTCTCGCAATTATTAACGCAAAGTCACATTGCGTAGTGGACTTTTAAACTATGTTTCAAGTGTCTGGCCCGTGTTTGAATAACATCGTTCCCGCTGTTGACACTGGCAGCTAATGGCTTATTGATCACACTGTTTTTTGTTTTTGTTGATTTTTCCTACCACCTAACAAAAAACCATTTATCACACACAAGTTTCATAACTTTTTCAAACTAAAACGCAAATGTTTCAGGAATTTACGCCGTTTGCTGAGCTATAATCTAAAAAGCCATGCCTGACTGACGTGAGGTCTTCAAGAATCAATAACCACTTTCGACGTTCTGCGGTTTCTAATTTTAATTTCACTTGGCATGCTTCAAGAACAAGGGAAAGCCAATGAATGAATGAAGGTGGTAATGAATGGGTGCATCGGTGCTCTTAAAATACAAACAAAGCAGCTCTAATGCGAAATATGGCAGAGGAAAACTTACTTGTTCGGCCAATATATCCCAACAAACTGAGGAGTCGCGCACGCGGCGCGAGCTTGTTACAGAAAGATTTGGCATGCGCGCAGCAATCGCGCAGGCGGTGTACAGAGCGAAATTATTATTGACCGATCAGTGAAGTCACACTTCTGAGTTCTTGGACTTACCTGTTATCATGTTTTACTGCTGTTGTTTATCATACAACTTTCTAACTACGCTGCACGCACTGACATTGCCTGGTTAATACTTGCTGTAAAGCTTTAAATATTATCGACAGACGTCTATCTAGTGTACGCTAGTTGCGTATTCGTCAAGTTATCACATATTAACGTTCATTTTGCATAGTGTTAAGTGCGTGATAACACCTTATCACGTGCAAGTGTTAATATTTATGCCAATTTGGTTGAAATTTTGCAATATATTTGGTAGTTTGCCTGTTGCCATCCTATTTAAACTTTTGAACAAGTGTTCTGCGTTAGTTACTTTTAACGTCAGCGTGTAGATGTCTCTGCTGGTTTTATTTGTGTTGTTTTTAATGTTTTTTAAATATTAATTGATTAATTAATTACACAAAACGCTTTGCACAAGAAACTTTTATAAGCTATCAACACACCAGTGTAGAAATAGAATTTTTAGTTCAGCCAGCATCATGCAGATGTCGTTTAGTTGTAATTATTGTATTATTTTTAAACAATCAGATTATTTTATACATGCTATCACTAAAAATCATAAGGAAATGTTGCTATAACACTAAATTACAGTGATTGTTAAAGATAACTAACAGAGAACTTGTTAACAAAGAGCTATCTATTTTAACGCAATTTACATAAAGCTTGGAAGACTTTTCTTTCCTTCCGGCACTTGGAACAGTCATTAAAATATTAATGGCGCCAATAACACGTTCTTTAATGGCAAACTTAAAGTTTAATGTCGGTTCCAACAGAAATGAGAGCGTGTTGTAGGCGTATTTTCATAATTTCTCCGTCGCGTCGCACAAACACCACAAAACAGCAAATGGAATCAGTTATCTCGTGTGGCAGTGGCAATGAAAGCGTCCCGGTGAATTGATGGGCTTCTTTTTTGATTACTCACTGCTTCCACACGATGTAGGTCAACAAGCATTCGCATTCCCATTCCCATTCGTATTCAGTTGATACAATAACTAGCCATAGAGATATGAATAATTGATGATGCACGTAATTACTTTCTTTGATTGCGTAATCTGAATATTAATTCAATTAAAAGAAGGCATAAAACGTCGGAGGGGACGGTTGCTGAGTAAAGGTAGAGTTTATTATGCAGTGCGCGAACAATGTCGGCCGAAGAGACATAAATAAAACCAGAGAAAAATGAGAGAAGCGCGCAACTGTGCAAAGATAAATATTTGCAATGCAATTGTGACACAGTGCTCAGCAGCGAAGTGAAACTGCGCCCACTCTCGTGGATGCACTGACTAGAAAACTTTAATGAAAATTTAATGAAGTAATGAAGTGCGCAATTTCAGAGGCGTTGTTGGTATTTACTTTTTTCACAAATTTATTTGTTACGCAGCGTAACAAAAAACCTAATAACTTTTATATAATGCCTATTAAATTACAAAAAAGTAATTAAAACACATATAATTACGTTATTTTAGTTATTTCATTACATGTTTTAGTGAATTCATTAATCCTTTTATAGATAAAAGCGCCATCTGCTGGAAAACTGTCAGTATTTAATCAAGAATCAATTATTCATATATGATACTTAGTTAAGGAATTTGTTGAAATGTTACAGCAGAGAAGTGGTGAAGTGAGTTGATGAAAGCTTTTAATTTCCAAGTGGAAATTAAATTGACTGAGGAGGATGTAAATGTATCGGCAATAACTAAGCCGCCGGCGGATTAGTGATAAAGCGGAAATCTTGGAAGATTTAATATTGATTTAGGGCAGATAAATACAAGCTGAAGCTGAAGTTGTAGGCTGTACACTGACAGGAAGTCATCAAATCAAATGTATGCATGCGCAACGACAATAATAACAGCTTTTATCCAAACATATTTCTTCCATTAACAGTAATACCTATAACTCTACAGAAAATTGCATCCACAATCGTTGGTTTTAGCTAGATTAACTGAATCTAACCTTCAAATTGAATATGCATATGGTTAAAACAACATTAACAGCGCAGAAGACAAATGATAGAACGTAAACAGTTTGCGTAATGATGATAAATCACGGTTTCTGTCACCTACAGAGTTTCGCAGAGCATTTGCTGAATTAATAATCAGACATTTTTCATGTTTTAAACAACAGCCAGTATTTTTTCCAAGAGACGGCGCTGAAGCAGGCACAATCGGCTTTCATGCGCGCAGAAACTGAAGTGTAGGCAACTGAAGTTGACGCGCACGAATTCGAGCGCCTAAGTATTTGCACATTAATTACGAAAACTTTCGCAGAAGGTGCATCGAGAGTTTAGAGTCAGCGACAGCGATTGCAATGAAATGCAGTGTAATTTAAATGCGCTCTGTTGCTGCGAAAGTAATTTATTTTCTTGCACAATATCCTGCAAAGCGAGTGTTCGTTTGCAGTTCCTGTTTGGGAATTCCATCAATACTTCAATCAATAACGCACTGAAAGACAATAACTAAACAATTTATTTATTATAGAGCCTTAAACTAATGAATAAATCAGATTTTGCATTTGTTATAACAACAAAAACATTGTTTTTAAGATTTAAGTAAGTATACGTTTGCATTTTAATTTGCTTGAAGTAAATCAGTGAAGGAAAGAACAAACCAAGGATCAAAAGTTTACTTTGAGCGATTCTGCCTTTGATTTTCCAGAAGATTGAGTTTTTCTTTTGCTCGTCTGAGAAACTACTCTGAAAACAATAGACAGACAAGAGCTTGTGCTTGATTTCTATTCTGCACTTTGTGCAGTTTACACAAAGTTTAAACTTTAAACTTTTGTTAAGCAAAGCAAAGTGTTGAGTGAGTGAGTGATTATTAGAAGCGCAATGCAAATACTTATAGAACTTAAATATGCATTGCATCATATCGCGAAGTGAAGAAAAAGACACGACTTTAAGGAAGTTTTAAGAAAGATAAGCTGAATTTATGCATGAATTTATGCAAGAAACCGCTCCACGAAGCTTAATTTTCATTCATCTGCCAATACGAAGCAAACATTTGCAACTTTGTTCTGCTTTTTTGAGGAAAAAACTGTCAAGCTTAGCAACGTTGAGTTTACTTTCTTTGACAAGATCATTGAAGCAGTGCGAACGAAAGATGAAGTTGAACTCTGACTCTGACTCTGATTCTGACGGGAGGAAGCGAAGCGACTCTGCAAAGGACTGGAAAGCCGATAGAAGCTCGTCGCAAGTGTCTTGTTTTCTCAACGTTCTTGCATATGTTGCTGTCTCTTCATGCTTACATTTTTTCATCGCTGACGGGTGCTACGCTTCAATGTGCTTTCTTATTCATAAGACAGCATTTTCATATCGTTCTTTCCAAAGCATAGAAGAACTGTATGCAACCAATAACACATCAAACAAAACAAACGAATAATGGCGTGTGAAATATTACAAAATACTGAAATTAATTTACAAATTCAATTAAATCTCGCAATAGACAAGGGCTTTTGAAAGTGACGGCCGGAAACGGGAACGAGAACAGGATTGCGGATGGGAAAGCGCATCCACACGTAAAGACGACGTGGCAAACCGGAAATAACGCTCTCAGGAATGAATAATAAAATCAAGCTGCTAATCTGTGCGTCTGCTTCGCGCAACGTCTAATTAAGTCTGGCTTTGTGCGTTTGTATTTCCTTACAAGACGAACCGTCAAAAAGCTCTTTCGTCAAGTCAAAAATTATTTTCGTCCACTTTTAAGACATTTCTCACGAGTTTCCTTTCAGTATTATTCTCATCAGCGTCATATTTATGGCAGTTTCATAGTGTTTTACGTTTTTTCCGGTTTCCGGTAAACTTTTCTACAGTATTTTTATATTTCCTGTTTCCGGTTTAATAACGCAATACTGATATGAAACTGGACATTCACTGGAATCAGTGAATACCTTCCCCTCATATTTGGCATGTTTTACATTGTAAAATGCAAATATTTGCGTGAAACCTTTCAGAAGGAACGAAACGAGCACCTTTCTGCGTGTATAAGCTTGCAGAAACATTAAATTTGAAGATGTATTGACTATATGCGTTGGCCGGCGGCGCACCGCTGCCAGGACGAGCGCGAAGCAAGCAGGATAACGTGGAGCGAGCTCCAGTCAACGGGTAGCAGCCTTGGGTCGCGCCGCGTCGCTCCTCGCGCTTTGCATTCACGCGCTCGCTGGTAAATAAATAGGAAACACTATTGATTACACAAAGGTGCGACTGCATTTCGTTAATCACGTGCATCAATTACCATTCGGCTCTTCTGGTTAACCAAAAACGCTCTGACGTTGGACTTTGAGGTAAGATTTGCAAGTTTAAGCAAGTTGGTCTTTTGTTTATTCAAGCGTGCATTCTATAACGGGGAACAGAAGCCAGTCTGACCGTAATGTAATTATTTATAACATTGCGGCATTAATTTTCTTCGATTATTTGAGTT
>NBZA01002227.1:15435-26338 GCA_003054995.1 Aleochara bilineata
GGCCGCCGTTCCCGAAGCGACGACGCCGCCGACGACGACGTGAAGACGCACCAGCCGCAGAACGAACGAGCTGCAGAGAGTGATTGCGCCATCCCATCCGCTTGTGCCTGCGCTTGATTTGCGTTGCTTATCGCGCATTCGGTCGCGTTGGGGTCGTGTCGCTGGCAGCCAGACGGGCAAGAGGACTAGTGATCAGATTCACAAGCTGTGGCTGGGGAAGTGCAACAGCAGTGCCCGATGCGTTCATGCAGTAAACTCTATGTGGAGCGGAAAGCCTTGTAATGCCCTCAGCAAACACTTAGTCCACGTATGTGTTGGTGTGTGCCGCCAGTAAACGGATGCGTGTTTAGTGTGTCCTAGTGCTAGTAGTGCAAGGAAGGAAGGAAGGAAGGCAAGCAGGCCAGAAAGGAGGAGTGCAACTGTAATAGCAAGAGCAGTAGCTGTAGCGTCGTTGTTGTCGAATTCGCTCGTTGCTAAACCACGGCAGGCTCATAGGGTTTAATCCAAAACAGTGTAAGACATCATGCTCATCATCATCTCTGAAAGCGCAGTTAAGCAGTTGTCGTTGGTAATTAAGTGGCATCGTCGTAGGTGAGGTGTAGTACTAGCTAGTCAGCGCTGCTGCTTCTACTCGACGGCGGTGGCGGCAGTGACAGCGCAAAAGCAGGAGCAGAGCAAGGGAGAACGTACTAGAAACGAGCGGATAGCGTAGTCGTGTTGGGTTCGTGTCGCGTTCGAGTTTAGTTAAGTTGAGTAGCGCGCAGCGTAGTTTGTGCACCGCGCGCAAGCGAGATAACGATAAGGTGCGTGCGAGGAGGCAGACCTCGCCTACGAAGAAGACGAAGACCGTCGCCGGCAACAGCAGCGGCATCGGCGTGGTGTGTGTGAGTGTATGACGGCGTCTTCTTCGCCGGCCAGCAGCTGAAGTGAAGGTGCGTACCGTACGCGGCGCGTGATTATCATTCATACGAGTTGATGCAATTGATGCGTGTCCGCCCTTGCGCTATTACATCAACGCATCACATCGCGGCCTCATTGCGAACGCGCCTGAAAAGGACTATGAACGCAAGTGCGTGTGTTTATATTTATTATATATAGATAGCAGACGGACGGGCGGGTAATTCCTGACAGTGTGCGTGACAGGTGCAGCAGTAGCACCACCAGCCAGCTGCCTGTTCGGGCTCGAGGCCTATACGCAGCCGATACAGACGCACGCACTGGCACTGGCGGCGGCAGCCGTGTTTTGTTGCGAGTATGTGTTGTGTAAAATTCAACATGGCCGCCTCGTCACTCGCCGGTGTGGCTGGCTTAGGCTTTCAATTCGTTAACATAACATGAACCAAGCCTCAATCCTCAATATGACACATTCACTTGAAAGTTTTTAATACCCTGATGGAATGCGATTGCCTTTGCGCTTGCGTCTATAATATTAATATGTTTGATGTGCATTTTGCATAGCAAGACGAAAGGAAATGCCATGTAGGGGGAAAACAATTGAATCAAACTCACCCAGCAAGTGCATATATGCAACTTGTTCTGCACAGTTGCAATGATATGAATACACCGTCTAGGAACAATGTCTTAAAGACTGTGGGTGATTGACTGGCCTGTCATCAAACAAGTAGCTGCGCGTCACGTCGCGGTTTAGAAGATTTCCGGTTGGAAATTCGCCGGTAGATAATGTAATGTGGTCGTAGGTGTGTCATCGTGTACGGGGGGTTGCTTATACTCGCATTGCATTGTGCATGCAACAATGTACTGTACAATGTGCATTGTCACTTATTGGTTTATTCTTAGCAAGATGGATAGATATATTCACTCATCTAAATTTGTTTAAAATCAATATTGACTGCATTAAATCGTATTGTCAGGGAAGGAATGTAAGTAAGATTACATCAGAAAAACCGTAATGGTGTAAAAGTAGAAGAAAGCAAGATAAATCTTTTATAAGTAGTATATACTACCAGTGCTTGCGCGCAATTAATAAACACTGGGAAATACGTTTCAGTTCGGTTCAGTCACACTTTTAAACAATAAACAATGCCGGTATGATTCAAAGATTTTTCACAATAATTTGTAAACCGCGAGGGTTTCCGTCGTCGCCAGTGAGTGGCGTGAAATGATAAAAAGTGTAGATTTGTGATTAGTTATCTATAAAATAAACAAACACGTAGATTAAGAGTTTCTTATCGCTTATCAACGACAATTGCTAATGCGTGTCGCTGTCTTACGAATTCATTACTTATGTGTACGGGTAGATATAGTATAGTGTGTCTTATTGACTTGGTTCTGTTGCAGCAGGCGTTTAGCGAGTTGGGGATATCAGTATGAGCGGCGAATTGGAAGCACTGAGGGTGGAAGCAGAATCACTCAAAAATGCTATCAGAGTAAGTGTGTTCCCTAATCCAGTGCGTGGCGTGCGTGCCCGCAGCGGAAAAAAGGGCGGAAGGCGGTTGGAGTGCCGAGCCAACAAGTGTCGTCCGAACGGCGGCGGGCGCACACGAATCTCTATCCTAGCGTTGCTGTTGCCGTGGCGGTCTATTGATCCGGCTGTAGCGACGGCAGCGACAACGAAAGAGCAGGGCATGCACGCCTCCCAACCGGCATGAATATGAATATGAATGTGCTAATGGCATCTTGTAACTTGTCACAGGATGCGCGTAAAGTCGCATGCGACACATCGCTGGTGCAAGCGACGGCGTCGCTGGAACAAATCGGACGCGTGCAGATGCGGACGCGACGCACACTGCGCGGCCACTTGGCGAAGATCTACGCGATGCACTGGGGCAGCGATTCGCGCAACCTGGTCTCGGCGTCGCAGGACGGCAAGCTGATCGTATGGGACAGCCACACCACGAACAAGGTGCACGCCATCCCGCTGCGCTCTTCGTGGGTGATGACCTGTGCGTACGCGCCGTCCGGCAGCTTCGTCGCGTGCGGCGGCCTCGACAACATCTGCTCCATCTACAGCCTGAAGACGCGCGAGGGCAACGTGCGCGTCTCCCGCGAACTGCCTGGCCATACCGGCTACCTCTCTTGCTGTCGCTTCATCGACGACAATCAGATCGTCACTAGTTCTGGGGATATGAGCTGGTTAGTCGTGTCACATAACCTTCAACTCTTAGTTCAACCCCGTTAACCTCGCTTTGCCCATTTCAGTGCCCTGTGGGATATTGAGACCGGACAACAAACGACGTCCTTCCTGGGTCACACCGGAGACGTGATGTCGTTGTCCCTCTCGCCAGACTTCCGCACGTTCGTCTCGGGCGCTTGCGACGCCTCGGCGAAGCTCTGGGATATACGCGAAGGTGTCTGCAAACAGACCTTCCCCGGACACGAGTCCGACATTAACGCTGTCACAGTACGTCCTTCATTTTAACCTCAATCTTTTGATAGGTTTTGTTTACTGACTCATCTTTGCTCTTGCGCTTGTTTAGTTCTTCCCTAATGGATATGCATTCGCGACGGGAAGCGATGACGCCACGTGTCGACTCTTTGACGTGCGCGCTGACCAAGAACTGGCCATGTACAGCCACGACAACATCATCTGCGGCATCACAAGCGTCGCGTTCAGCAAATCTGGCCGTCTGTTGCTCGCCGGCTATGACGACTTTAACTGCAACGTTTGGGATTCAATGAAGACCGAACGGGCGGGTACGTTCATGTCTTATTTCATCGTTGGTCTCTTGGCATTCATTGTGTGGCCCTTTTGCTTGGTTCTAGGTATCTTAGCGGGCCACGACAATCGGGTGAGTTGTCTGGGTGTCACCGACAACGGCATGGCCGTTGGCACCGGCTCCTGGGACAGTTTCCTACGCATTTGGAACTAAGGCCCCTCTACCGCCTCTTCGTGTAGTCGTTGAAACAGCTTAGATGAATGAAGCGAACCGAAGCGAAGTGAAGAAGCGTTATTATAATAACAGTTTGGAAGTAAGCAGTAAGCGTATAAGAGTTGTGAGGGAGCGAGCGAGAGGGAGTGAGGAGTATACACATATAAATATGACTTGAAACCAGGAGAAAGCAACAAGAAGGACGCCGCCGCCACCACCATTACCACCTATATGCATATACAGCAACACTACCTACATATAATCTCTTATCGAGTATTCAAGTAATTCAGTTCACTACTCTACTCTACCACTCTCCGAAAGAAATTCATAAGAACTAAAGAACAAGAACCGCTGAGATGACGATTAGTTTAGTTACAAAACGCGCGAAGTAAAATAATACCAAAAATCATTTGCATCTTATCTAGTAGGTAAGGTTAAGTAAGAAGCAGGAATGAGCAAGGTTTCTAAGTAATTTCAGCATACAAATAATTAAACATACACACAATATGTGCAAGCGCAATCGCAAGCGAAAACATAAAAAGCATTAGCGTTAATTTGTGCAGCGACAGCCGACAGCAACATGTGTCTCTTTGGTCATTTTTGCTACACACGCCACAGCACAACCCAGACAGGTCGAACGAACGAGTTTTGATGTGTATGTATGATGTGTGTTAGCGTGTCAGTCAGTCATTGCATTGCATGCGCTTGTTCCTCGTTGATAGAGAAACATTAACGTTATAACTTAAGTCAAAGTCAGTGAATTTGAATTTCGATAACACGAATGTTATTTAGAGTGTTTGTATCTATTGTGTGGTTAGGGTTAGGTTGGCAAGCTATGCAACCAGCCTTTCGTTCGGGGCGCCGCATTTTAGGTACGGTTTAATTTGTGATGCTTTAAATTTTAATTCATTGTATTTTTAACCCTTTTTCTTTTATTTAAAGCGCATTTTAATCAATTGTTCTGTTTTCTTTGTTCGGGGCGAGAGTTTTAAAGTGAATTTTTATCGGTGTTTTTCTAAGCATTGATTGTATGAATGAATGTTGTCTTTCTTCACTTCGTTCTCACCAAACCTAACATTTACACATACTACGCAGCAGTTATAAATATTAACTTGAGTGTGCGTCTCTCCGCCTCAGCGCAGCTCTTGCTTCTGTTTCCGTTTCTTTTGTCTGTGTTGTTCGTCCCTTTATGTCTTTTGCCATCTTTTTCCGACCAGAGAGGCGTAGATTTAATAACACAACACATGCATTACATTGCATTTTGTCATTGATATCGTGTACAATTTTTTGCGTTTGCGTTCTTCTCGTGTCGTTTTTATACATATATTATACACATTTTGAGGAGATGAGAAGTCTCTCACCCAATATATACACACAAATCGTCTTGAATCTATACAGGAACGCAACAAAGCGACGCACAGATTCAAGTAGCTTTATATTTATACATTAGTATAGTGTATACTACAAAATGAAAAATGCGCAAAATGTTAGGAAACAGAAAGAAAGAAAGAAAAAAAGCAAGACGCAAGTACGCAACCCAACAAGCAAGTCGTTTTTAGTTGTTATTTACTATTATTATTACTATTTTAATTTATAATGGCGCTGTCAAGGCATAATTGCAACGCAAATGTGTATCTATCGTTCGTTTAGTTGATTTCTGTGCTATTTTACCAATATTTATACATATATAATATATACATACATTAAACTAGGTTTCGAAACCAAAAAAAAAGTGAATGAACGCATTGCATTATTAATAAGCGATAAATTAAATAAGAATGCGAATGAATAGTTAATTGCGTGCCATTCTTATAAGACGCACTTGTATGTAATTATAATTGTCATTGCATTAATTAGATTTCATTCTCTAGCGATTAGACATGGAAATGAGTCGAGTCAGTCATGTAGATGCATTACATACATTCGTATTTACGTACAGGATACCACATTTCTGGCCCGTTCAGTATACATTTGACACGTAGAGGAGCAAATCCTGAAAACATAAGTAGCATTTATGAATTGATTGAATTGGAATATGCAACAAGTGAAGAGTAAACAAACAATAAATGTCTTTTTTATTTATGTTTTGTTTCCGTTACATCATCATCATTCGTACTCAGGTGGAATGAGTGCAAGGCAAAGGGGGCGCAAGGGCAGCACGCCACATATGCGAGCAACTCGAATACAAAATTCAATCACATTTGCATCTCTCTTCTCTTTGCCAAGGACTTGCTTGATAAGGGATGCACGATGATCAGGGCTCAGAGTTACTCGCAGGATCAAAATGCGTGCGCTGGCTCTTGGCAACCTTCGCTGTTGCTGTCGGTATAAGCATACGATGGCACGAACGGTGCAATACACAAACTCGTACAAAATGGCGAAGGAAGAAGCACTTTGTGATAGTCAGGTGTTTCTTCGCTCGCTCGCTAGCTATGAAATTAAACTAAACTAAAACTAACATAACCTAAACATACATGTAATATGTACGCGCAATTTTTTGTATTTGTTAACTTAGCAAACGATTCCCATCTTTACCAATCGCGAGTAATTAATCATTAAATCACAAACAAATGAATGAAATACAATTAGTCACTTAAGAAACAACAACAAACGTGTAAAGCAGCAGAAGAAGCAAGTGGTGGTGAAGTAATTCGGTTTTTATATCTAATTATACTACTTAATTAATTGCTTACCTATAAAACACATAACATTATTACTAAACTAAATAATCTAAATTAGGACTAATAAGTAACCAAAAACCAAACTAAATTCAACACGGGAAATGCGACAGCAACAACAAATATCAGCAGCACTTACATTTAAGAAGAATATCAACAACCGAAGACAACAAACTACCTAACTCCTAATGAAGAATGAACTTTTGAAGTATAATCCCGTTAAGTTCGACCGACTGGCAGCGCCGCTTGTGAACTGTGTCCGCACTACGAACTCGCCAATCGGAAGTCGAGTCGAGATACAAATGTCAGGAACGGATACTCACAATCAAGCAAGCAATTTGTTTAATAACTAATGAACAAGTACATGAATGTTTTCACACATGGAATATATGAATATAAACAAATACACACACGTAACATTACATAACATACCTACATACTATTTGCTAGCTATAAAATTGCCATTTTTACTAAGAAACAAGTAAACAAAAAGAGTATGAATAAATAAATAAGTAACATAAGGAATGAAACCAACCTTATATACTACCAGGTAATTATGTACCATTAATAAAGCAACTTATTCATTCATAAGATGAAGCAAATGAACAAGTAACGTAAAGTAACGTAACATAAAGTAAAACCAAACCAATTTACGCATTTATATCTCGATAGATAATCATTTTGAATGAGAATTCAAAGAGCATTTTTCCACCTGATTTGTATGTTAATACCATTCTTCTTTATCGATCAATTCGTATCCTTAAGTGACGTAATAAGAAATAACTAACGATAAGTTAAGTAAAGGACAAATGATATACAATTGACAAACCAAACAAATGCAAATGGAGAGCAAACAAACTAATAATAACTAACAAATAATCTAATATTATGATTAATACTTGTATTATGAAAATATGGCGAGATGAGATAACATTTCCGTTTGTGTATTATATAATAGTAGACTTAATTAAGCGAATGCAGAGCAAAGTAAAACAAACTGAGAACAAGCAAGCGGGCAAAGAAGGAAATAAACTAATCATAAAACTAAGGATGCAATGTACATGGATGAAGAAAGAAGAGAAATCAACGGGGCGACAAAGTTTCCCAGCGAAACAGAAGCAGAAGAAGGTGATTGTTGCTTGTTTGCCTCATCAGTTTTCATTGCATCGCGCCTTGTTCATCCTGTCTACCTCTTTGGAAGCAGACCAACAGAATGCAGCCAGCCGAGTGACACAAATCATTTCATCAATCGTATCGTCGCCTCGTCGTATGTATATATGTCATTGATACTTAAACTAGAAGTAGTAGGTACATACTACTAACTAAGTATATGACTACTGTGTGTGAATGTTTTTCGTGATTTTTATGACGCGCTTCTGCATAGATAGCACCACTCTTTCACACTAACCTACACCACACACATACTACTCTTTATTACGAATCAACAAACAAACAATTGCTACCGAAAACACAACACGAAATCGCATCAACGCAATAAGTAACTAACTCGCGCGTGTTTCAATTTATATAAACAAATATACCAAAAAACAAGCGCATTGTGAGGCAAATGAGTGACAACTTCATAGATTTATATGAAAGTCATAGCATAAATTATTATTATTATTCATATGATTATGATTATTACCAATTGCAACTTAATGATGATGGAGATGAAGTATGATTGATTGATTGACATACTAGGAAACCAACCAACTTTTAAACAAAACATACTGCGGAACAATTAAGTGTTTGATTAAATAAATAATAAAATTAATTAATAAATAAACCAACAACGCAACTTTATTGCTTTATAGTAAATACTACGTAGTAGTGGAATAACAACAAATAATGCGCAAAATGTTTGAATGAAGTTAGTGCGGCACTGCGCATGCGCAATATGTCGCAGTGACATGGCGTCAGCTGATAGTCCAACTTTCTCGCGTCTCGCATTTCCCTACCAAAATTATCCGTGCACGCCGCAGCTTTCGGTGTGGTGCTATCGGTCAGTAGACCGCAGTACGGTGGACGTAATGATATAGTGGCGTGAATAAGTCATTGACTCATTTAATGAGTTTTGGTTCCGCGTTAAATATTGATTACGAAGTGCGAATTGCAACTCAATTTTAATTGTTCTGTGAAAATGGAAACAGAAACAAGTGTGGAAAGTAACACTTTAATTGGCTCACTAAGCAAAGCTGTGGGGACTCCAGAGGCAGCTCTTCGACTTTTAATTACTATACTTGCTGGTAAATCATTCAAATATTTTCGATACAAGAGAAAGGCACAACGCTAACTTTCTTTATTTTTAGGATATCCGCTTGCGCTAGTGCACAGGAAATTTCTTTATGGAAAGCCTGCCAAAGTCCAGCATATTTTCTTCATTCTAAGTGGTCTGGCATTCGGCCTCTTCAATTATGGATTCGAAAGTTTTCATTCGGTCTTTACGGTGATTTTTTCATACCTGACATTGGTGATATTCCGCGGGACAGCGACATGTGTAGCAATCACATTTATTTTCAACATGAGTTACCTGCTAATAGGTAAATGTCATATGGATATTACATAAATATTCATCCGCGACTCATGTGCATTGTGTTTTCAGGGTATTATTATTCAGGGACAAACGACTATGACATTAACTGGACGCTGCCGCAATGCGTGTTAGTTCTAAGGTTGATTGGGCTGGCTTATGACCTGTACGATGGCAATCAGCCTGAGAATACTCTATCAGAAAGCAGCAAAAAAGTAGCGTTGAAGACACGGCCAACCGTTCTGGAATACTTTGGCCATATGTTCTTCCCAACGACGTATCTCATTGGCCCGCAGTTCCCGATGCGACGTTATCAGGACTTTGTGTCTGGCGAGTCAAACCCTGGGGATAAGTCTAAACCCCCACCGAGTGTTCCCGCTGCAGTAAAGCGTCTGATCATGGGACTGGGATACATGGCACTGTTTCAGATTTTCTATCCATATGTGAATGACGAGTATCTCCTCTCAGAGGACTTCTTGGCGGCGCCATTTTGGAAGCGCGCTTTGCAATTGGGTCTTTGGGGTCGGCTAGGTCTATATAAATACATTTCCTGCTGGTTGCTCACTGAAGGCGCGTGTATAATGTTTGGTAAGTGCAACGTTTGGTCAATGCAAGTGATAAGCGTTTAATTTTTGCTTGGCATTTGTCCGATATGACCTAGGCCTAACTTACAATGGCAAGGATTGCAAAGGTGAAGCTAAATGGGACGGCGTATCGAATGTGAACCTATACAAATTCGAGAACTGCACTGAGTTTAATCACTACATACAATCGTTCAACACGAACACTAATCAGTGGGTCGCGCAGTATATCTACAAGCGTCTGAAATTCCTTGGCAATCGCTATGTCAGCCAATTCGCGGCCTTGTCGTTCCTGGCGGTGTGGCACGGTTTCCATTCGGGATACTATGTGTCCTTCTTCTTCGAATTTGCGGTTATGTTCATGGAGAAAGACGTACGTATCACTGGTTGCCGATGTTAAAGCAGACAGGTATACAACTTTGGTTATCTTTTCGTTGCAGATACATTCAATCTTCGATAAGAATCCGCATATGAAAAAATTCTTCGACCCGCAACCAATTCGCATTCTAGTTTACATTCTCTTACGTCTCTACACATTCGTCTTCATGGGCTGGTGCTTTGCACCCTTCATGTTGCTCACCGTCGAAAGGTACTGGCCACTTTTCAGGGCGGTTAACTATATGGGTATTTGGTTCTTCCTTCCGTGGGCATTGGTCTACGGACCGATTGTTCGCGTGTTGGTAAAAAAATCTCGGCCGAAAATTGAACACACTGAGTAAGAAATAAGAATTCACGAAAAACGCCTACGTACAAAATCAAATCTAACTTAAAGTTTGCAATTCGATTCGATTGAAATCTAACAAATTACAACTTGTAATTGTTGTATGTGTACTTACTTAATCGACTGAACTGTTTGCGTCTTACAAGTAATAGGTGTAGGTCGGTAGGTAAGTAGGGTTGCTAGTAATGTGAAGTAACTTTTTAACTTAACAGCCAGTACAACGCAACCTATGCTTCCTGTTGAAATGCACACCAAACACAATCTACATAGTAGGGTGATTGATTACTTTTTAGTATTTTTATACATACACAAAGCGCAGCTGATTTAATTATTGAGCCCTAGTCCATTTTATAGCGTGTTATTATAGTGGGGCTATTTGGTGTTATTTTCAATATGTTATGTTATGTCATGTTGTGTGATTATAGTCATGATGGGTGGTTGTAGCGTGCCAGATGAATTAAATTTGTATGGTCTTTGCGCAGTTACCAATATTACTAAAACAGGATCTCTTCTATATTTTTTTTATTGAACATTATGTATACTGAAATTCATTACATAGGCCA
>NBZA01002236.1:6575-20459 GCA_003054995.1 Aleochara bilineata
AAGCGCAGCGCAAGCAAACAATTACTAAATGATGCATGTAATTATGTTGCACTCACGTTTGCGCTTGCGCTTGCAGATGCAGATGCGGGTTGCACACAGAATCTTCATTCTCTTATTCTTCGTCTTCTTCTTGTCGGAGTTCTTCAGCAAGCAAGCAAGCTCTTGTTAGTGAGTGAGTGGATGGTGCTGGCGGTTAGTGCATTGATGCGAAATCAATAAATCTATAATATGCATGTAATAATGTATGCTTTCGCGTTACTTTTCTGTGGCTTGGCTTGACTTGCCTTGTCTTGTCTTACGTTGTATTGCTTGTTATACATTTATCTCTTGCAAAGCAAGCACGAAACCAGCCAATACCTATATAGTCTCTAGAGTCTAGAGCCAGAGCACTAGCAGTTTAGTTTTAGTTTACCTTTACATGCATTCGTATAGAAGCGGCGAGCCGCCAAACGGCAGACCGCAGAACAGATTGCAAATGGTTCTATTATACTTTTAAATGTAATTTAAAATCAATGACACTTAACTGGCAGCGTTTTTATTTCGTCGTCGCTCGCCTTTATTGCTTCGACTCTCACACAATAAAACAATTATTTATGTAGGTACGTGTTGTATTAATGGCATTAATTATTTACCGATTAAAATAAATTATCGCTTTGTTCTTTCTCACATCTACTTATCCTACAGTCATAAATAAAGTTGCTAATGATTATGATTGTCTAATTGTATATTTATAGATACTTAGTTATTTTATTAATGAGTGTCATTTCAACATAAAATACGACATTTCAGCAAATCTAAGACATTTCAGCAATTGCAAAAATGTCTCTACGACATTTCAGCAAAGATTTTTGTGTTAGGTATAGGTATATATACCTAGTACCTAATAAGCATATAAAATATTGATAGTTCATGTTCGGCATGATTGCCTTTTGCCTTTTGAAGGTAAGAGCAGCAAATATATAATTAGAGTTCGGCTCAACACAAACACAACACAACACATGCTGAAGCTGGAGCTGAAGCGACAATGAGTGTGGTTGTAAGGGCACTAGCTGTCAATGTATGCACACAAAGCCACACCAAGCAAAGCAAAGCAACAACCAAGCCAGCAAAGCAAGATCTTATGATGTATAACCCGGGGCTCACAAATTGGTAGCTAGGGAGCGAGTTTGTCGGCTTTGGTAAATAATCACAGACGGCGTTCACCGCTCGCATCTCGTCGGATCAAGCGCAAGCGCGCGAATAGGCTCAGTAAACAGCAATTAAGGCCGGCCAGTGCAACACGACGCGTAAGTACCTACTCCTTCCTTCAGCTTCTTCGCATATTTTACTTACAGATGAAAGAAATCGTGAGATGTGACGTGATGTGTAATCATCACTGACACCGACACTGACACTGACACCTAGCCACTCAAATTCAAACCTCGCACAAGTCAAGTGTCAATAAATTTGTGACATTGCTGGCTGGCTGGCTGACTGCTGAGTTGGCAGAACTGGCGACGCGTGACGTGGACGCTAGGGGGTGGTTATGCAACCGCAGCAGCACGCAATTGTGTGCACTTCATCTTGCATGGCCCACTGCGCAAATAGATGCAATTTATTTACGCACACACGTCCGAACAATGCCCGTATTGTTGGCAGTGCCCCGAATGAAATAAACCAATATTTGTGGGCCGACAGCAGTGCTCCATCACCGAACGGAAAATTCAGTTTTCAGTTCAATTCCACTTTCAACCAACGTTGCCACGTCTGCCTCTGGCTTTTTCAACAGTTTTATTCAATTCTCAAACTAAAATTGCCGACCATGAGTAAATATTTATCAGCAAAGTAGATCTTTCAGCCTTTATTTTATTTCACTACGGTTTTAAGTACCCACCTTTCATTTCAGTTGGTTTTATTTTATTTCATTTCATCCCCAACGCCATAAAACGCACGTCAGGGTGTTGGTGGTTGATATACACATGTATGGCTAATGCATTCTTTATGTTCTTCTAATAGAAACATTGCCAGAAAAGCGCAGAAAGCGCGAAGAGAACTGCTTTTAATTGTCAACTTTGATTTGCCTTTTGAATTCGAAATTTCAATTTCAATATGAATGAGTGGCAAGCACATTCAAATGCAGCTCGCGCCCTGCGCCCGACTGGAAACTGCTCTTTGCTGTTCGTCTTCTGTTTTGCTTGGCGAACAGACCAAACGTGTGCATTTCAATAGAAACCATTTAATACGCTGCTCATGCACCGGAAACGCCGAGAAAATGAAAGAAAAATGTTTCACTGCCGTTGAATGTCTAATAATAATTTATTGTTAGCGCTTAATGAGCTGATAATTAAATATTTAATAAAAGAACGAAATGTCAGTTACTTACCTACCATTTGCATGTCGAATCTGCAAGAAGAAGAAGTAGCTGACGCTCGTTTCCAGCAATAAGATGTCCATTCCATCAATCTTAGCACGTAATTACCTTGTAATTAACATCCAATTTAATGAATTTCATGTTTTATGAGCTTGCTTGATTGCTTCTGCTTTGAATAAAAAATGCTTAAAGTTTAAAGTTTCTCTTGCTGTCAGAGAGGGTGCATTACAATTGTGAGCAAATTAGTTTCAAACTGAATGTGAATCCGTGACAAATCAATTATAACCTACAAATGTATGTACATTTGCAGCGCGCATGAGGGCGCTGTGCTGGCGCTGTAGGCACGCATATCATAGGGCTGTCAAAACACAAATGACAAGTGTCAGCCAGCAGTAAAAAATAAAAGCATATATTTGTGTGCGGCCAACGTATCATTACTACGATGATACGTTTATGATACGCAAGGGGTGAGCGTGGCGTGTAATGCGCCAACAATTGCTCTTTAATTCACTCGGGCTCACCCTTCGCTGGCTGTGAGAAGGAAGGTCACATCACATGACTTACAGCATTTATCTGTCAATGCGACTCCAACCCCTGTCTTACGATTCATTTCGTTTCGGTTAGAAATACAACATAACATAACCTACATATGTAAGTAACAATAAGAATATATAATATAAGTAAAGTATTCTTTCCGTAAATGCTCATTTTTCAATCTAGGACGTCAGAAAGTCTCGCAAGTAATCAATCAGTGGAAATTAATTGTTTCGTCGGTCGATGGCGAGTGGGGAAATCAATTAAAACAGCCGTGGTCGGCGTTATTCTTCGTCGAAAAGCGCTTTTGTCGTCGCTGACGTGAAGGCAAAGCCTTTTTTAATGGATATTCATAATGCATGTATAATACGGTGGGACCAATAGGCCAATAATGACAAGTAAGATTCTTTCTCGCAGAGACCGCCGAAGACGGAAGAGTGAGTGTTTGCCATTATGATAACACAATAAACCTAACCGAACTTTTCTTGTGCTTGTAGCCGTCCCCGGCACTCAAGTGGCGACTTGAGTAATGAAGGGAAAAGATCACCAAACAAGTTGATGGAAAGAAAAAAGTGGTAAGCACGTACGCGCGCCGTGAAAACTTCAATTACAGCCGATTTGGCCGAAAAATCTTGCGCGCCCAGCAATAAGGCGGCTTAAACACCTGTTCTCTTCAATTCACTGCGCAAGCGGCTTGGTCGTTTCATCATTTCATCATGCTGCACAAAGCAGAGACTCCCATTGACTCCTTGTTGAGAGCCAATAATTCCTTACATTCTGCAGGCAGAGTTTAATGCGCGCGCCGACAACAATGCATTACGGGCTGAAATTTAAATTTCAGTTTAACATTCAGCTTTATTGTGTGTTGTCTTGCCTTGTTGGTGAGTACTTAACTCACCTTCAGTTCAATTTAAATGTATTTCCTTGTTCTTGTTCTTGTTCTTAGCTGCTTACTCTCTGATTACGTTGTAGGTATACCTACTCATAGGCACCTAAGTCATAATTAGAATTTTAATGAATTTGTTTAAAATCACTCTATTTTATATGTAAAATAGGTAGCTACTTACCAAATTTAAATATAAATTATTTAAGTCTTCTATGATTACTAACTTTGAGTGAGAACCTATACTTGAATTTTGCCCTCAAAGTAATGAACGAATTTAATTAACATCAGCGTATGAAAAACCAATTTATTTCAACGCATTTAATTAAAACAGGAGATTAGGCAATTCTTTATCAATTAATTTTCATAGTAATTCCGAAATCTTGCTGGAATCAATGTTAATATTAAAGAATTAGGTTAAGTATATGAATTGATTATTGATTCTCAGATCAAAATAGTGACACCTAAATGTATGCAACACAATAAACATTGTGGATATTCATAGAAAATCACTCTATTAGAACAAAAGAAAAACATTGTTTGTTGCTGGCTTTTTATATAAAAAGCAGACATTAACAAATTGTGTGCCAGCCAAGACAATACGTCAGACTTTGTATAATAGAATAGAATAGAATAGAGTCAAGCCCACCCCTCGACGATGATACGACACAACACAACATAACCTTACAAAACAGCGGCTATGAAGCAATTTATGGAAATGCATATCATTTGATTTCCTCCATGGAGGGAACGCCGCAGGAATTGCTTTGTTGTTGGCAAGGAAAATGGCAATAAATCCAACCGCCTCCAACGCCACCGCCAATCGAGGGATATTAATAAAAGTCAAATTGTCTCCGGTACTCGTGGTTAACCGAGTGTAATGCATAACATTGTTATACAATTTCAAAAAGTCGTTGTAAAATATTTGCAGCCATTCCAGCTGACGCCGACTGCCGTCGGAGCGGCGGCTGTACAACCAACAGTTATATATTACGTACGCGTAGCGCTCCGCCGAGCGTGCGGCCGGCATCGGAACGAAACCCGTTTATCTTGCACGCGCCGTTAAGCCGCCTCCACCGCCATTCGAAACAATATTGCCTTGATTGTGCAATCAGAGCAGTTCACGAATGACATTGAAAATGGCTTCTGGTAACTTAAAAACTGTCAAAACAGCAAAACACTCACAATTCAATACAACCTAACATTTTTAGGTACGCACAGGTACAATAGGTAGAAGAAGCACCCTTTAACTTCCGGTAAGCAAGCGCAAGCTAGCAACGCCCAGCCATTCCATCAAACCACCCCTTCAGTTCAAGTTGTAGTAGAGAACACTTACAAGATAAATATTTAATTAAAAGCTTAGGGTTGCCAACACAGCAAACAAAACAACAAAACACAAGATGGCTGCTCAGTGTTACCAACCTACCCACTTAAAGAATGAAGATGCAGATAAAGTATAAAAAGTTTCTAGCCACACGCAGCTTATTGTTGGTTACCAACTTACTTGCGTATTTATTGTATAGTTAAGTGCACTCGCAGTGAGAAGCGGTAAAAAGCAGCGACAAATCACACACGTAAGACGCGTAAACGGCGATGAGCGTTTTTTGCGCGTGCGCATCGATGCATTAAAACGGTTTCGGTTTCTTGTGCGTCGCATCATGCATTGTGCGCCGATAATGATGAGCATCTCGCGTCGTCATTGCGTTTTTTTGCGACGCGGACGCATTGTATACACCAAGGCGTGCATAAATCAATTAATTATGGACGATTGACTCCGTAAAGGTGTGTACCAGAGGGTTTTTTATCTCCGAGCGCGATGAGTGATAGACAAAACCCGCATTGCTCTCGCACGTCGTCGATAAATACATTAAGCCTAGGTGTTTGTGCACTAGAAGAAGGCGCGTTTCTGGTTTTTGTTTCAATTTTGTTGGTGCATTGTCAGTCAGAGGTACAACTAAGAGGTTGGCTGTGCGCTGCTCGCAGAGATACAGCTAATAGATAACCAATAATGGAATGTTTTCATGCTCAATCTGTGAGTAGTGGAAGGTCACCGATGCGAGAAAACAGTGGAAGAGCAAAGAATGAATACTGATATCGAAAGATCTCAGCGATGACTCGGTGATTTTTTTCATATTTTGAATTTCATGCGACATTTACTTGAGATTACTTACTCTCTTTCTTAACAATGAAGATTCTTTTGAAATATACATGAATGCATAGGAAGGAGGTTAAAATATTCTTATTTAGGGGAGAGTAGAGACATATTTACATTTTCATAAATATAGCTGCATCGGAGAAATATAAATACAAATTTTGTATTGGAAAAGAAACTCGAACAAATCCATTTTTTAAATTTAAAACGCATATTTTAAGGGTAAAAATGAATGTGAAAAAATCGTATCATCGGTTCAAATTAGGAAACCGGTTTCTCTGTTGGGACCGAAATTAGAACATTAGATTTCTCATTGGCAATTGCAACAAAAGGGTTGATTATTGATTCTACCGCTCTCTGGGCTTTTAGTGCACAACGAGAAGGCAAAGAATTATTTAGATTTGGATTTTTTTTTACTCGCGGTGATATTTCTTCAAGAAGTGTCTCAAATCGTTTAATTTCGTTATCACTTTTATTTTTACTATCAGTATCACTGCTAGAAGTTGTGACAGACTTTTCTGAAAGTTCCAAAACATTAGATGCTGCGAATTGGTCATCTGTAAATACATGCCTATTCAATTATTCAGTCCAATTTCGGCAACTACGTTTGGTCCAAGTTGGGAAACTTGAATATTTTTGCTTGATATTGTACAAAAACGTAAAACTAACATAACCTCATAAAATCGTCACTGCTAATATAAATAAGTAAGCTTTATGATGATATAATAACAATTTGTAATGTATCCGTCACCACTAAACGTCTTAGTTCTAATTTATTAAATTCGTTGCATGTTCATTCTAAGATAGTTTTCTCAAGTAGTCATAAATCAGTGTGTAATCTTTAGTTTTCCTATCTGTTTCTTAATTTATTAGTTTTTAAGTTCTAGTTCTGTAACAAAATATCGAATTGCATACGTCTGGCACACTTGAGGGTTGTTTCTATACCTCAAGTGTGACCATAAATTAAATGCATGGCGCCTCTGGAAGGCAAACGTCTTCACACTCTATGAAAGCATAAAACAGAGTGCATTTCCCAAAATATCAGATCAGATCAGAATGTAGAGCAGATCAGTCTAATTCAGTTCAACAGCAGAGGTTCAAAATCAGAATCAGTTAAAAAGCACAAAAGCATTAGGAGTAAAAGACCATCATCGAATGTAAACTTAAAATAAAAACTATTTACGTGTTTCCCGTAAACAGTTGTGTGTGTGTTTGTGTTGCAAAATTGTGTCGGACCCCGGGATCCCTTACCATACAACTGGTGTTAGAAGAGAGACCCGAATTCCATAACATTACACTGGTGTGTGTGACACAGCGAGTCCATTACAAATTTCAGTTAAGTACTTGACTTAAGACAAATTAACGGCTTTGACTCTAACGTAAAAATAATAGATTATTGTATATGTTAAACAAAACACTTTTCTCTGCGTAACCGCAGAAGGTATTTTCACAAACAAGACTGCATTAACCACGTCTTGTCTTAACGAAAAAAGTTCGCGGTATCGCGTCCAAATTAGATATTGCCCCAAATAAGTTTATTCTCCCCTATATTCGATTCTAACCTCTTCTGCTAACCTCTTACTTAGTTTCTAAAAGTACAAAACAAAACAATACAAATGAACACAAAACATATTTACTCACCTTGCAAATATTACAAGTGACATTATTACATATTACATTATTACATACATTATTACATATTGTTGAAAATAAAAAACAAATTTGAAATTCAGAATGGATAATAATGAATGTAATCATGTAATGTGATGATTGTAGTAGGTACATATGAGTGTTTATCATCAAACTGAAACCGAAGTGGACAACAAAAACGAACGAACGAACGTATGAACACATTGTGTGCACAAAGAAGTTCTAATGAACAGGGCAAGCCACGCCACTCGGTACTTAATCTAAGCGATCATTACACCACCACAATACACCAAACAATAACAATCAATTTCCAGCACACAGTCACTCAGCTGATGTGTTTTGCGTGTGCATAGATGGATGACTGGTTGCCTACATTAAAAACATACTTCTCCATTTGTACCTATAATATTTGCATTTCTTTTTATTATTCACACACATGTACAATCGAGAGACAGGAAGTAAAGGGGGGAGAGAGAGAGAGAGAGAGAGCAAAGAGAGAATAATTTCAGTATAAACGATATTTCAGCAACGGCATTACTAATTGAAAATTCTTTAAAATGAGTTTGACTTAAAACTAAAGGCCTGAAGCGCAAGCGCGAGCGCGAGCAAAAATGCGAAAACGAATACGAATACAAATGATAATGGCATAGGGTACGTGATGGTGATGATGATGGAGAGGAAGGCAAAGACCAAGAGGACGCTGGTCGGTCTGATGAAGAACAAGATGAAAATTGGCACGTAAATATGGACCGCGATGCGATGCGATGCGAGGCGATGGGATGCGTTAGATGATTGTTGTCGGCATCTCTTTGCTTCGCACCTGGCTGCTGGATGGCTCTGGGTGCCCTTTTATAAATGACTTGCCGGCCGTTTGCGCGCTTGCGATGGCCATGCACATGTACCTGGAACCTGCTGTGATCAGCTCGCGACCGCGGGACCAATAGCCGCGCACGTAATAAATCACCAAGTCTGAGAGAGTGCTGAAGAACCTTGCATTCTCTTGGCAAATAGAAGTCTGAAACCAAGACTTAGGTGTTGATTAAAGCAGCGGCAAATATAAATAATACAAGTGAAACTAGGCTCCTAGCTCCTAATAATATCACACGAAAGTATACATTCGAGAACAATCCAGAGGTTCTAGAATTTCTTCTTCAAAAAGGTGTGAACTGCTTGATGGGTGGCCCTGCTTTCTTTCACATTTTTTCCACACCTTTGGTGTTGCGTGCCGTGCATGTTGCTTGTTTTCTTCAAAGATAATTAATACACCATCACTATTATATTAGATTTGCTCTAACCCTAGGGAAAAAAACTTGAAACTTGAGGACTGAGAGACTTGGAATTTGATAATTCATCAAAATTAACCTCACTCTGGAGCAAGGCAAGGGTGTAAACATAATCATTTTCGCTATTGAACACCTTTTAATACTCACCACAAGCCAGATGGCTTTGCCATTATTGAAAGTGGTTTGTGACTTAACTTATAAGTCACTGCATGTCATGAATACATACATAACCAATATTTGTGTATTTTTACTGCGCGTGCGTCTCAAAATGCATTAAGCTTTAATACTATTCAGATGCATTGTGTCTTCTCCGTTGGATTAAATACATAACCCAACATAACATAACCTTAAATGGCGATGCATTGCACTGCAATGCTCATTCATGGTGCGTCGGCGTCGGCGTTGCCTTTGTACGCGCTTTACTTCTTCAAACAGTCACGCTCATACACAAACGTTTAAAGAAGAATGAAAGAATGAAATAAAGGAACAGTTTTGGTCACTCAGTAAGAAAGCAGTTGTGTGTGCTGTTGTGGTATGAAGTGTGAGGTGTGTGAGGTGTCGCTGCAATCACCCCCCGGGGCGAAGATAATATGCTTTAACGCCGACGCGGCATTCTCAAAGACTGCGTGGCCGAGGGTGTCCCAAGCAAAGAATGAAAGAAATTCATCGATTAGCTTAATGTGTGCTGGATCCACCTGTTTGTTCTCTCTTTCCATTCTCTATTATTCGAATGATTTATAAACGCAACCGATCAACAAGTGCCCAACAAGACTCAAGACTCCATACGTAAATGTTCAAAATAAGAGTAGTGATTGTTAATTTGCATAGAATTGCATTGCAAATTTAAATTAGAACTAATTTACCTGAAAAATAGGATGGCTATGATGTTTTTTGTACTTTTTCTGATGGTTGGTGGTTTATTATAAGTACAAGTACAATGAAACATGTGTTTTTGTCATTAGTCAACAAGGTATTACTATCATTACATACATTATTAATAATAATAACAATATGACAATGATTGTACCTAATGATGATGATAGTAATAAGTTAGTAAGTATTTTATTACTGCGCTTGCACTTGTTGGGGATAATGATACAGAAAAGTAAACGATGCGTAAGTATAACCATATGACTTAAGTCGAATTGAGGGAGGAAATGTTTAAATGCTGTGCAAGCGCAGTCACACATCGCATTCAACGACATATGCTTAAGTATCATGATGCAAATGGCGGAAATACTTCAAATGTTATAAGTACTGTAATTGCAGTAAGTTAAAAATAATCAATTGATATCCACCCAGGCTAATGTCACTTTGATTTGACGTCAGTAATTGAATTGTCATCTGTCAGCTGACATCTGTCGACAGTCAAACGAACTGATGTACTATACATATATGTAGGTATATAGACTTGGGAGTGTAATTGCACACGCCATATTTGTTCATGCACTGTTTGCATTTAGTTAGGATATTCAGGATGTCGTGTTCGCTGCTGTGCACTGCACACTGACTGTTTGTATATCAGTTTACATTAAGAAGCAGGCAGGCAACGGCAATGAGCTTGATTGCAAGTGTTTAACTTAATAAGGCTTGCAATTGCGATTGCGTTTGCGCTTTCCTGCAAAAGCAGCCAGGGTGTCGTCTCTTTTGCGCGTATACAACCGCCAACACATGACACGATGACATGACGTGCACGAAAAATGCCCAAGCTTCACATGAACATGAACGTGGACGTAGATCGATATTGCGTGGAAGTAAATAAACATAAAGTGCTCCCTTGTAATTACTTAATACCATAATTTATGAATATCATTAAATTTATAAAGCACACAACGTGGCTCAAGCGCAAGCGCAAGCGCAAACGCAAATATCTTTAATTTTACGTCCACATTACATACACATAGCAGTCGCTTCTGGTTGATTATATGATAGCTATAGTCGTACATATTAAACGTCAAACAGTCAACTCAACCTTAATCTTTGATAGTGTACAGTGTACACTGTGTTCCACGTTCTGTGTTTTGTGTTATCAGTAAGCTGCCATCTTGTTTGCCTTACAAACGTCAAACATTCTTTCTCATTTCTCCTTCTGTTCTGTTCCTATAATATTTACCACATAATACTCCACTATAATTACGTAATAAATTAAAGAATATTTATTTTCAATTAATTTTAAACAAGTATTCAAATGCGAATTCAGTTTTTTCTTATAAGTATACCTATAAGTATTTCTTCTTAAATTTGTGTGACTTGAAGTTGAAGGCAAACCAACAAAATATAATTACTTAATTCCGTAATTTACGATGCTCATATCATTAAATTTGCAAAGCACACAAGGATGACACATCATACAGACTTAACCTCAAAGACCTTAAGAATTCCGTCCGACGCGCGACGGAACGGCCGCGTTATTGTGGTGAAAACGTTTTCAAAAGAACGAAAAGAGCGAACCAGCTCAGCTCTGCACGGCTCAGCAACTGGTCGCATAAACTAAGCTACTATATTTGTTTTACTAATTTCTGCCTTTTTTGCAGTGGACAAGCGCAAGCGAACTGAAATGAGTCGTAAAGCCGTAATTTATTGCATGCTATGCAACCCCTTACCATCCATATACATACCTAACCTAAAAATGTATTGTTGTTGTGTTTATCAACAAGCATTCGATGGGAAGAGAAGGGCATTAATGAAGCTTCAGCTCGATGTCTAACCACTAACAACAGCAACAAATTGATGCGTACGCTGCGAAACGAGCGTTAAACAAGCGTGGAACATGCATTCGCATTGCATACATGCGCTGGGATGTGCATTCACGTGTTGAAACGAGGAGTGAAAACGGCGTTAGATTATTCGATTATCCATCTCATATACCGATGGACGCATACTTGCCGGTCATAAAGCGTGGCCGTAGCCGTTCCTGCTCTCGGGATAATATAATATCTCGTCTCTCCGATCATCGGATGTGTATCGTGACGCGCTTGCGCTTGCGCTTGGCTTATAATGCGCACCATCAGCTAAGTGATGCTGAGCCGGTGCCTTTCATCTCGTCGTTCGTTACACACTAAATAATATTCCATTACCCAGCCAATGAACGATCTGAATGCATAGCATCTCTCCTGAATTCACCAAGAAATCGAGAAAAATCATCTTCCCAGTTGCCATCGTACTGTACAGCGTACATATATGTACTTAGCAATGTTAAACAAATAGCAATTCATCAAGTAATAAACAATTCATAAAAATATTTGTTTATCACCAGAGAGACAGACACCAGTGCGCGCATGCGCATAAAATGTAAATGTAATGCGTGCGTTTTTCTCCCGCAGACATAAATAAACCATAAATAATGTGCTAACGTCGCGCCGTGAATGGAATCGACTGGAATGAATAAACTCATGAAGAGTAAGTATTAGTTGAAGTACAATTAATACTTTCATACCTTATTAGCATTCATCGGCACTGCGCATGCGCAAGCGCAAGCGCAAGCAGAAATAATAATCATAATCGCAATTGCGCGCTGAATAAATGCCACACATCTATCGACTGAAGAGATGAAAATTAATTAAAATTGCCAGCAAGTAATAAAAGCACACCAAGTGTTTGAATCTTGATGCTCGTTTCTCGAACGGCATAAAACTAATTAATTACCTGGCAGTTGCCCCAGGATGTTGCTTAGCAACACATACAACAAGATTTCATTTTTACCCTTCTTATACGACTACAATAAGTAATAGCTTATAAGGTAACTTCTTACTCACCTGAATGACACCCGAAAGGTGTTTTCATTTAATTTTCATCTCGCTTTTGGCTAATTTCGTCTCTTCTTGCAGGGTTTCTGTATTTTCTCCAAGCGTCTGGACGATTTAATAGGTGTTGGAGCATTTGATTGCCGCCTGTCGGTGCCCATTCATCCATCTGCAACGTGATTATACGCGGGTTAGACAGCTACAGCCCAGGACCGAGCGGAATAAGTAGGTATACAACGTAACATAACCTATAACATAGGTATTTATAACGAGATTAGGCAGGTGTCAAACGATGCATTAAATTCGGCGTTTAGCCTACCATTGCACAAGAGGCACGCAGATAAACATCGCTTTGATGCGTTTCAATGAAACAATGCGTCCACAATGCTTTTAGGATACCGCTATAGGTAGGTACGAGTATCATAAGTTGCCTACCAACACAAAGTGTTGATCTGATTGATACAGAACCGTTCTCAAAGTATGTAAGTTCATAATAGGATTTGGCAAAGATTAAATTGGATTTTCTTTTCTTATTCAATCGTTCTGATTCTTCTTCAATGGTTGATCTCTTAATAAACTTTCTTTGTACATATGTAGTAGATAAGTAATAAAGTTATAACATTTTTTATAGTTTTTCTGGTAAATAACTTTTTTCTATTAATAATTGCTGTGTAATTATCTATATCAAACACGAGTAGGTATGTACCTGTGGCTAGAAAACGCAGCAGACGATGAGCGTCGGATGAGCTGCCTTTAATTATTTGCGGCTTAATTAATTTAATTGTTCCAAGACAGAGTGTGAATTTGTTTCAAATAATATATAATTTATCTAAGCGATACAAATCGCACGCAATGCTGCGTACAATAAACGCCCGTGTTTTAATTGCACTTCATCTTCTCCGGTCGTGTCTTGTCTTGTCTTTCCTTAATTTTTTTAATTTCATCTTGACTTTGCATTACAAAAGACGGACATATGTGTAGAACAGGAAAGAAGACACACACTTAGGTCCAGGTAGCATAATTATTAATGTACATAATCAAGCTAAATATGAATGTCGGTGAATACTTTTTCAATAAATATTTATGAGATGAGATCAACTGCTGTGAATGTGAAGTCGGTGCTGGGTCTCGACAAGACCCAGCCACTTCTCTTCTTCGTATAATATTTTCAGAAGCCGACTACAAGTTCATTTTAATTATCTTATTTCCTAAATTTTAATTAAATGTCTCTCAAATTACCTCTCAGAATTAAGAAATTTTTGTTTATTAAGAAAGTTTAGTTTCTTATT
>NBZA01002242.1:2550-14931 GCA_003054995.1 Aleochara bilineata
TATTGTATTGTGAAAGTGTCTCCCTCAGTGGGCTGTGAGTGGAAAACAGGAACCGGACCTTTACCGTCACACCGGAAACGTCGTCAACTCCAAGACGGCCGTAGTTAATTGAGATTTGTGTTCGTTTCCGGTTGGCAGACAGCACTGACTGAAAGCGCAGGCAAACGTTGTCCACTTATTGCGAAAGTTTTCCTATTGATGCGTTTTCTATGTGATTTATCTGCGCGTCGTCGCGCGCTAGGCGTTTTTAACGATGGACAATAAAAATAAAAAGAGCCATCAAACGATACGGCGATGCCATAGACATATCCATAGACGTAGACGTAGAGAGGAGCGCTCTATAGTCGTTGCGAACTTTTTTAATTTTCATTAATTTATGGCGCTTCATATTACAACTCATCTCGAGGGAAAATAGAGAACTTAACACAACACGACTTGAGCTTTAGCTTTAGCTTCAACGGCAGCTTTTTTATAAATAATTTTATTGCGTCTGGGAAATTGCTTCCCTTCCTTCTTGTAAGTGACCTTTGACTGAAGTTTTCCTTGCTTTTCATAACACTTGCCGGTCTCTTGGTCGCTGTAATAGCCTATTCGCACTTTAGAATGGCCGGATCCAATCAAGGCGATACACTTTAACCCCTGAGAGATGGTCATTAATGCGTTGCCTTCGCTTGCCTTGGCTTGCCAGTGGGGCTGGGCTTTGGTTCGTTGTCAAACTTTAATATAAGATGTTGCGGTCTTTGTCACTCTGTGTGGGCCGAAAGGTGGGTGATATTGTCTTTTAATCTCCGATGTACGCCAATGTACATGTTTTATGCCTCGTAATGGCTTTATCCAGCCAATTTCGCTGTCGATGCGCCTATGTTCTTTCGCCTCCTTCGGCGCCTTCGTTTGTTCGTGGCGAACCGATGAAAGTTTCATCTATCGCCGCTGATAAAAGATAAATTTCCTCTGTGTGCAGGCATTAGGCGGCGAAATTGGCTCGTAAAAATGGCCTAGTGCGCACTTACGGCTCATTTAGTTTCGGTTTTAATAAACTGTGAGTGCGGTTGTTAATGTCACAAGACAAGACGCTGGCTGGCGTCATATGCACTGAAAAATTGAGCGAACAGGATAATTAATTTTCAAGACTGTTATAATAAATTATTCAATAATAACAATGACCTATAATAATAATAATAATACTTAATGGACAGGACAAAACAGGACAGGACAGGACAGGAAATTATGTTAATGTTGAGAGTATTTAGGTTAATGAGTTGCAATTATTGTAATCCTGGAACAAAGGAAACGAAACAAAAAAGTATAGTTTTAATTTAATTTTAATCAGATTACATTTATATTTAAATTTAAAGCAGAAATTAATTATACAACCGCTGATTTAAATGTGTACATTGATTTTTGCAGGCATTAATTTAAATAATTTATTTAAATAATACAGACACTGGATCTGTACGCAGGCTGGCAGGCCAGGATTGAATATTAAAATTAATTTCAACTCAATTTTAATTACGTTGCATACATATATTTATGTTATGCTACGGATTGCCTGCCTGCTTGCTTGGTTCCCATTCAATCAATATTGCAAATTGTGCACGAATTTCGGTTAGTTTATGACGGGCATCAGTAATACTTTTACCACGTAACGTTTATTTTGAATGCGAATTTCGGATTTAAATTTGAAATGGTTTAAGTACGAATAGAAAACATTTAATTACACTGAAATTTACATTAGAATGCGCTTCGCACACAAGCTGTAACATAAATTATGATCGAATGTCGTCGTCATTAAGCCGATACGGAAATGAGTGGCGAATGGCGGTGCTATGGGGGCTTGTTCGTCCTTCAGTCCTTCATACATTGCTAGGCATTTTATTCCACGAGTATGTGCATTGGTGGTGTGACGCTGGATTGCATGAAATCAAGCGTGAAGAACGGTTCGATTTGGTTCGTGATGATGCAAAATAAACGGCGATTTTAATTACCGATTTAATACGTTTACATTTGCGTGTGTATCCATCAGTCCTAGTCCTGACGCTCTAACGCTATTAACGACCGAATGATGGATTCCATCCAGCGAATATGTTTGCAAGTGTAATTATGTTACACTCAAATCCGCGGTTACAGAGGCTGGGCTTGCATTTCAAATCAATTTTCGGCTGGTTTTTGCGTTATTTTTAATGTTTGCGAGAGCTGACTATGTGATATGTTGGGTCTCCCTGCAGAGGGAGAACCAACTGTGTCCTTGGAGAGAAGGCAGGATCGTGGATGCAGGATGCAAGAAAGGCGATAATATGTTTTTGATTAAAAGTGTGCATTAAAACGTCGCCATAATTCACGTTTGCCGGCGCCCTCGTAAATAAAATTCGTTTTAGCATTCCGTAGAGTTCCCAGCTCAGCGCAGCGCTGGTGCTCCTGTGCTTGGTTCTAACCTAACTTTAGGTTGAATTCTTCAGCTCATTGGGCATTGGGCAGGACATGCAGATTCCTGTCTTGTTTTGTTTCATTTTATTTCACTCTTTCACTTCCCTTTGTGTTTTTTGATTTGTACTTTTTCTTCTTTTTATCTATCCTGTTATCCTGTTTTTCTGTGTGCAGTTTTCTGTGTCCCGTTCTGTTATCCTTTTGAAATTCACGCTTGATTAGTGGGGTTCAAAGGGGTGGCCGCAAACAAACCAAACGGCAGCGCAACAACTCAATTTTTAATATTAAATTGCTCTGCATTTCATGGCGTTTGCTTGCTTTTTTCTTTTTCTTCACTTCGCTTTACTTCATATCCTATCGAGGGCAATTGCTATTTGCCTCTGGGATTGCATTGCTGTTTGGTTTGTTGTCTGACTCTGAGACGAGCAGACGCTCGAAGCTTCGTTTCGATTAAAGTGATTTATTGACAAAAGCGGAAAATATGGGAAAATTAGCTCTCGGATCGATTGAGATTAATGTGGACGTGGCACGTTTCAGTTTATGATTGCGCGCACAAACAACATGCAGTTCGGTTTTCTGCTTTCTGATGCGATTTACCCTTCCTTCAACTCATTCACATCACCAACCAGCAACCAGCCAGTCGCCCTTAAGGGGATTAGATTTAATTCTGCGATTCAATTTAATTCAATTATTGCTGTGTTTTATACTCGTTTGGTTCGCTTTCTGATGAATCATTTCCTTGATGTTGATGGAGACGTAAATCAATGACTGTCTGAATGACTCAATGAATGAATGAATGAACGAATGAATGAATGAATATTTATAGTCTCGTCGGGTTTTTCATACCCATGCGGTGCCAGAATAGAATGACTGACAACATAAGTCACTTTTGCACCTTTACCTTGTCGATCGATCGATCGCGAATGATCCATGCTTGCCGCCTAGCTATTGTCCATTAGCCGGAATACAATGCAGTGGCAGTGACAGTGGCAGTATGTTGGGTTGCATACATCAGTGAAATGTGTCATATTGCACAGGCAATCGCAGCCAGACTAACGCTGATAAATGCCGCCCCCGCCGATCAATCCTCAGCTTTGCCTCAGATATCACTGCAAATTATTATTAATGTATGATAGTCATTATACAATCTAATAATGTATTGCGTTTCATTTTAATAAGCATATTATTCATCCATTAGGAATATTTTTATGATGATTACTTATGTACGTACATACCTACCAAGGCCAAGACAGAAACTGAAGAAAGAGGCTAATTTCAATCCGTATGCCGCGCCGTTATGTTATGCAACCAAGCATGCGGTGCTCGTGAATTATGTGAATCTCTTAAATTGGAATCGACGAAACCTCCGAGTTGTTAGCGTAATGCGAAACGGAAACAACGGCCAGCGATGCACAACAAGACGGCTTCCTTCCTTTCTCCCTTACTTAGGTATTCTATTCCTCTTCCACTGCCTCCTCCTTCTCCAGCCAGCCTTTGGCCTTCGCTTGTCTTCGTTTTTATCTCTTCGTGCTTGCCGGTCGCATCTCCAAAAAGAAGGAAAGATTGGAAGAATGGAAGCAAGACACAACCAGCGTTAGCAAATGATTTATAACCGACATTTTTAATCTCCTTAATTTCGCCTGCAATTTATTACGTGTTCCTCCGAGAGGGCTAGATACGTACCTATGTAGGTACATGGGAGATAAATCTGAAAGTTTAAATCTGTTGTTATGTTATGTTTACTAATCGTTAATTAATTAATGGTTAATTGGTGATTGTTGTTTCAGGTGCAATGGGTGCAACAGCAGCACGAGAAGAAACGCAAGAAGCGCGATTACGTGAATCCGTCCGCGTCTCCATTCGTGCAGTACTTTGGCGCGGTGGCTCCTGGTGCGGGGGCGGCCAGTGCAGGCAATGGCAGAAATGCCGCCCCACGGTATCGCGCCGTGCCAACGCGTGCCTTCCCGGATCCCCTCTTCAAGGAGCAGTGGTACCTGGTAAGTCATTTTATTATTTTTCTTGAAGGATATACCTACCTATGTTCTTCTTGTACGTAAATTTTACGCCTGGTGTTTATGCAAAGTATAAGCAGAGCAGAGCAGAGTACGAATAGAATGGAAGGAGCATGAACCGAACGTGTTTTGCATTCGTAATTAGCAAATATGCTTTGGCTTTTCGCTAACGAAACAATGGCAACAACGTCACCGTCAGCAACTTCTTCATTTGTTGCCATTCTGCGCGCCGCTGCGTGCCAAACTAATGCAATTAGCTATAGTTTATTTTTCCGACGTGCATTAATTAACTTATTAATTGCCAGCCGTTTAATTGTTTAGTCAACAGGCGCAAGCGCAAGTCTGTCCTACGTTTTGCATTACTTACGCATAATGTACATCAAGTAAATGTGCAGCGTTGCGTTGTGGTGAAGTGAAGGTGGTAACATTCGGTTACTGTGTTCTTCCTTCCTTCCTTAATATTACCTCTTGCTGACTCGCTGACTTTGCCAATTACACGTTAGAAACGTTGAAACATTCGCTCGCTTTTCATGTGTCGCTCTAATTCAAATTCGCGAAAATGCGACGACTGTAATTCACGTACATATGTAGGTACATCTAATGTAAACGTAATATGTAATTAGTGCCCAAAGTCGCTACTTTGGCATCAAATTCACATTTTCTGGTCGCATCCAATCCTTTTTCATTCATTTGCTTGTCTGCCTAGCTAGGAAACAAACACAAAAATTCAAAATCATCATGTTTTTTATTTCATTTTTAAATTGGAAAGTTTACAATTTTGTTGCTAAAAAGCAACAGAATTTACAATTCTCATAGGTACATACGTAAATAAATAAACAAATAAATGCCAAAATACACAAACAGTATAAATATTTATCTGCTATACAATACAATGCAATGCAAAGCATTGCAGCAATATTTGATGATGAAGTTCTAATTAATTCACCAATTAAATAAATGAATAAATAAATTGCCAGCAATCTATGTACATACACACGTATGTAGCTTCATTCAATCTTGCTGTTTGGCTCCGAACGAACGAACAACAATTGGGTATTTAATTTGTTTGGTAATTATGAAATTTAATATTGTATAAACAATTGTATTCGAATTTAATTTCCTGCTCTCTCTATCGTGGTCTTCGCCGGACAATTAATGTGTTTGTTAATGATAAAATTCATGTCATAAGAATTGGGCAATTTGCAATTTCGATATTGAATCAAAGTGATTTGGTTTTTGCAAGCCCACAATCCCGTTGGTGCTTTGTCATCGAACATCGAATCGGAGATAATATACGAGACACTTGTACTTTTTATTCCTAGTTCGGTTCATATGCCTGGAGGTCCTGTGAGCCTGTGAAAATGCGAAATCCTTGCGGAAAAGTGGTCGGACGGTGGGGTTTTTTGATGAAATGAAATTCGGACAAGCATACGCACGCACGCATCGATCCTCCCTTGAGAAATAAGCGCACACAACGTAACGCAACGCAAGGTATAAATTCCTGAAAAGTTTTACACACGTAAAACATAATATTATATAAATCGGACAGAGCCGTACTTAGATATAAGTACTATATTTACGTTGAAGTGAAGTGCTCGTAATTTATGCAAATTTAAATGAAATTAAAATATTTACGAGCCTTTCCTGTCCTGAAGTGAAGTGAACTGCACTTGTCCTGCTCGGTTCGTCAATGCGTATCGCGTATTTACATAACGGTGATGGCAAGCAAGATGTGGATGTAAAAATGCAAATTGCCATGGGACGCCTCTGTACTGTACTCTGTGCTTGCTGCATTTGCACATGATGCGAAAATATGTATTCTGGTCCAGTCCGCAGGGCGCGGGCGGCCGCGGCGTGAAGTTGAAGTTGAGCGCTTGCAATGCTCTCGACGGGACTACTTTTTATATGCTCGGACGACAAATGAAGATTTATCAAATCAGTTTGCCGCTTTTCTGCGCTCCTCTGTGCCCTGCTTTTTTCATCACGATTCTTTCGGTTCCCCAGCGGCAGTAAAATTCTATAATTTCATGACGTATTCCTATTTCTATTCCTATTCGCATTCGCAGTCGAGTCATATCTTCATTAGCCGGGCAGCTTGTAAAGTTTGTTTGCCCTTTTTTATCGCCAAGTAAAGTCGCAACGTTGCGTCGCGTCGCTTGCAAGGCACAAGTAAAAAAGTATGCTAATTATAAATGAGCAAAAGTTTGTGTCACTATCATCAGCTTGGCCTGGTCTCTGTGTGCTTATCATTTGAATGCAGGATGAATTTGTCAGACTCAAGAGCAGTCAGAAAGTTTACTTCATTTTCGTTTTTTCGCCTGCCCTCTAACGAGATATTGTACGTTAGGTTTGGGGTGGGTTGTGTTATCCTTTGGCATACGACACGTAATTAAACAGACTTGCCATGTGTGGTATTTGCCAGGACACGCACAATTAGACATGACCTATAGACTTGCGGCGAAGCGCAGTGTGTGTTCCTTCCATCCACTTGCCGCACATTCGACACTCGCATTGATCTTCTCCTCTTCATGCCATGCCGTTACGCAACGAACGGCCAAGAACTAATACAGTTTCGGTTCCTTGTGCCTTGTGCGTCCCTCGTTTACGTGATTGCCAGCAAAGGCAAGGCAAGGCAAGGTAGTCAAGATAATGTTGCAAAGTTTGTGGGCCGTGACATCATATCATGTGATGTAATTTACAATTCAAATAACACTTTGTACGCATAAAGTCAATTAAATTGAATTGAATTTTACAGTTTTAAAGGATTTATTATACGGAGAGAGGTTATAATTGTTATCGCGGTCGTAATTAGCGTCGTGCGGCGCTGATTAAGTTTGATTTCCCACGTGAGCAGCGCAGTCTTAGATGCTTTGCGCGTCTCAAAGATTTTCCCAATGCGAGGCTAAGTTGTTAGGTAAGGAGTGGTGACAAGCACTCGATGACTCTGACTCTGGCTCCTGACTCTGACTCCTGAAAGTTGTTTCGTCATAATTGCTTTAGTTTACAACTCGCTTTGACAATTGACGTGCATTAAACTAGAAAGCATCCCAATTCTAATCTCCACTTCGTCCTTTTCCGTTTCCCTTTTGCGTCTGAATGCACACAATTATTTAAAACTATAAGAAACTGCAGTTGCAGTGGCAGCTTTGAAGGATAAAGGATAAGGATAACTGCATTCGTATTGTTAGATTAGCAAACTTTGATGTTGTGGTCGATGCTTTGATTGCTTCTCGTGGCACTACCTAATTATTCTAATTAATTGACGTTTTCAATTCAAATCGATGTATTTTCTTTAAAAAGGTTTACATTTAAAAGCAGTTGAATTGATCATTTTTTTGTTGGAAAACGTCGGCAATCATTAAATGCAATGGGAAAAGTTTCGGTTATAAAATGCAAATTGCCTGTGTAAGTCGGCGGCGTAATCACACTTGGCCACGTATACAATGGCAAGATGGAAATGTAAAGCAAAGCCAACTATAAGCCGGCAGCGAGGAGCGAAGCAGCGGCATTTGCGGTCGCATTGCGAGATGGAGGAGTTTAAACACTCCGCCGCCCAGTTATCCTCGATACTTGCAGCGTTGTTAGCCGTTCTACTTGCATGCATAACTTACTACTTACTATATAGTTCTTGGTTGGATACTTACAGGCAGTTGTAGTTTTGATCACCGTTACCATCACCTTCGGCGCTTTTGCTTTTGGTTTTGGTCTTGGTCTGCTCTGAAAAATTACATTGTTAGCGCGAATTACTGTATGTTTGTGCGCGTTCACGTGCAAACTTGGTTGTGCTTTGCATTTCAGCAGCTAAAAGCTCCAAATGGATAAAAGGAACAATTACGCCGACTAAGTTAGGTTAGGTTATATTACGCTGCAACAAAATAAAGTTATAAAATGCAAATGAGCGCGCGCACCGCAGCCAACTTTGCGGTGGCCTGCAATTTGCCTACATTCATACCACTTTGCCCTGAGTACACACAGTGAAAACCGAAAAGTCCCTGCTTTCCTGGGTAGGGTGACTATTATTGTTATTCAAAGCAATACATACACGTAAGAATGCACATTTACATTCAGTGGGTGTGCTTACTCACTGCCTAGATGCTTCACTAATAGACGCACGCCATCTGCTGACAGTTGAGGTTAATTTTTATCAGGGCGCAGCAGCCATTAGCTGCATAAATATTATTCTTGTCCCTCTTGTTCAGTGCAAGTTTCGTAGTGACTGAGTCAGTCATCTGCTCAGTGTTATTGTTATCTTTGCTTGCTTTTACACCAGACCAGGAAAGAGAATGAAGGGATGACGATGAGGATGCGCAAACTTTCCTATTAGCAAACATGAAAATGAAAATGAAGAAGAAGAAGTGAAAAGTTTGAACGAACAACAAAGTTGCGTTGTAATCATCGTTGTTGCGTCGCGAGTGCAAGTGCGAGTGTGCGCAGATTACAGTGTAATATTTCTGCGGTTTCCGCTCGGCTACTGGCTTTATAACTCATTTAATTCGCTTGCGCTTGTGGGTCATATGTATATGGAGTTTATAAATAAATTTCGAATGCACTGGCACTTTTGTCGGTACGCAGCATTCACCTCTGGATTCAGCTGCAGCTTCAGCTTATTCCGGATGCAAATAAAGTTTACCACGCGAATTGGTGGCGCGAGTTTGCGTGAGAGTTCAACTTCAGTAGGGTAGTTCATAGCAAGTCCACAATTACAAATATTCATTCATTCATCCAGCAAGCAATCGCGTAGGGAATTGACTCGAACAGTCCAGTCGCTTTATTATTATTCGGGATGCCAATACGAGTAGGAATGGAATGTGCATACGCGTTCGCGAATAATCTCTAGTCGTTACCATTCCGGCAGGACGTAAGGCAAGCCTGGAAAGCTATTGTTGCTCCAGCGACCGCAGGCAATTAGTGTTTATTTATGAAACTTGCTCATAGTTGTATTGCTTTGCATTGCATCGGGCCGCGCTATTGGAAAAGTTTTAAGCTGCCATTAAGGTGTTTTTATAGCAATTTAAATTTCATTTGCTTTTTAATTAATCTTCTTATCTCTAGCGCTACTAATCTAAACTAAACTAAAATTAAACTGAAAATATAATAATCTACTAAAGTGATAAACATTTATATAAAAATATTATTTTAAAATCGAATTTATACTTTATTTTCATATGAGTTTTATGATTCTGCAAGAAAGAATAGGCGAGAAACAAGAAGAAAAAGGGCCTTGAATGATATGCTTTTTCGTGCTTATATAAATTATTCTTTTGTTTTTATAGCCGTTGCGCCCACAAACAAGATGTAACTACATGTGGCGGCGTGGCACGCGTTGTTGATAACACTTTCTTCTTCTTGTTCGTCTTCGTCGTCGTCGTGGTCGTTGAGGAAGTCGTGTGTGCGGGTCGCTCGTAAATTAGGCATTTTTCGTATAATAAAGCGCAGTTAGCGGGCGATATTTTCGGAAAGTTTATCGCCAAAGTTTGCGTCTCTATTACCGCCCCCGAAACTAGTCGTTTCCTCATTCATTGCTCTCTCAGCTCAAGCGGCGGCAGCGGCAGCGGCAGCGGCATGTCTTCCACTCGCTTGCCTGTTTGCTTGTTGCTTTCGTCTTGTGCTCCTTGCAGAAACATATTTTTCTCGAGCGAGCCAAATGTTTCCAACTTTTATACGCGACTGTAAATTACATTTAAAACGCATTTGTTATTTTTGAAACGGCTGGAATGACATTGAAACGACACTGTTTGTGCAGAGCAGAGTGGAATATTTTGGCAAAATGTCACTGCAATCCAATGCAAATTTTTAATTTAATCCCGTAAATACTCAACTGAACATTTTAATCCGCGTTAATCAGTATACGGATTTCACTGATTGTACGCGCACGTGCGCTTTTGCCTGTTTGTTGCAATATATTTTATTTATTTAGACGCATATATGCGTGAATATTCCAATATTGCAAAGCGATAGTTTAAACAATGCCTGCAAAAGTGTAGTATCGTGAATTTATGAAAGCATTATACTAGCGTTGCTTCCCTATCTATCTGCTGTCGGCGGACAGCGACATAACAGGATAATCGGCAGCTGGATGGCACGCTACATTACATCCTGGACGGCCGCCATTCTGCGCGTATTGACATGTCGCGTATGAAATGAAATGAAATGAAACTAAACGTACAGCGATATCACTTCAATCCCAAGCACCTGATGCTGATGCTGATGCTGTCCATGCTCAATTGTCCATGCACTAATTCAGCATCAGTTTCGTTCGTTCATCCTAAAACTAAACTGAAAATTGATGAGATAGGGATGACATAGGCAACCAAATATACTTTACGTTTTATCATTTGGCTTAAAATGCGCAAATTGAATGGGAAATTGTGTATTTATAACGTGAGCGAACGAACGAACGTTAACGGGAAGCAATTGAAGTGTTGACGTTCCACGTCGGTTATGTGTCGGGTTAAGGAGGAAGGATAAGGGATAAGGCTAAGTAGGAACAACAAGAGTGGTGCATCGTCAGATTGTCGCTGGCGATGCATGCAAATCCTTGTACGTTCTCGTTCAGTTCGTGTTCGCACTTCATCCACTCGCTCTTGAATCCAAGCCAAGTCAAGTCAAGTCAAGCCGACAAACAGATAAACACCTGAAGGGGCTGACAGTACGTGTCGGCACTCGACTCGACTCGACTCGGGCTTTCTTTGAAGGGATTGATGATTGAGTGAGTGATCCACTTTTTACACTCGCATGAATCTTTTATTTCCTGTGAAAGCAAATCCAAAATCCAAAGGTGCAAGTGTCAATCATTCTTCGGGTCAGTCAAGGGATGATTGCTGAATTTCTTCCTGTTCGTGTAATTGCCGAACACGCAATTATGCAACGATTTTCAATTGAATAGCGCAATGGAAATGTGCAGGAAGGAAATCGGAAAATTTAATTACACCTCTGGCTGTATTCGCTGTTACTACGAGAATGGGGACGAGGACGAAAATGTCAACGTTGACACCACAATTTCGATCACAGTTGATGACGACGGTGGAGGTGTAGGTGTGATGGGATTGGCATTGGCGCCGTTTAAGGATAACGGAAGTAACACATCATCGCTGGGCTGGCAGAGCGCATAGCAGTTGCTTCGGAAATAGAACGAGTTTAAAGGGAGCGCTGAATACTGAATACGAATACGAATACGTAGGTATATGTACGTGGAATGAGTGAATTCTGTAGCTGTGCCTGCCGAGTCTCGTCGTGTCGTGGATTCAATTTGTCTGCGAAATTTGAATCGATTTGCTGAATTAATCAAGCGTCGTGTTTTACATCAGGTCACTGACTAAACTAAACGCCCTCACTTTGGGCCAGCGCACCGCACCGCACCCTCAATGAACGATCCACTATACTATACTATGATATAATATAATAGATTTACTCAGTGCCGTTTCTCGCGAGTTAAGGGTTGGTTTTAACCAAGGATATAGTGCTGCAGAAGCCTTGTTCCGAAATGTCATTACTTCGTTTTTATGAACACATGCGAGTGAGGGCGTGGAAGAGCAAACACTTTATTACGCGCTGATATGGTTTTTTTATCGCGCACAAGTGCATAAAATAACGCTTTTCATAGTCTTGGTTTGGGTGAATATGATGAAGAAGTTTAGAAATTTATAAAATCAGGTATCAATCAGGATCATTTTTGATGTGCTAGGCAGCCATACATACAAAAGGGGATCATTTAGCATTGGGGGCCGGGGGTAGCGTTAATACAATGCGAATTTATGCAAAGCGCCCATGCAAACGAACTCATACACGTTCACGTTCACATTCACATTCGGTCGTGACATGCGAAGAGTGGGCAGACGACGGGGGCGGCGTGCATGTGTCCATGCAAACAAATAGACGTGTTGAACGTGCGAGCGCGCTGCCGCCGAAGCCTATAAATTTAAAATCACGCGGACACGCCACGCCG
>NBZA01002254.1:4093-22626 GCA_003054995.1 Aleochara bilineata
GTACACGAGGTTATGTCGCTCGCCCTGGTCGCTGAGCGTCGTCACCACCGGCTGCTCCTGGTGGGCGGACAGGTCCTCGACTTCCAACACGAACGACTGCTCCAACCCGCCATCTTGTCCTGCCGTGCAAGACACTTCCAATCCGAAACTTCCGTGGCTCGCATTCCTCAAGACGCAGTTGCGTGGAGGCTCCGGTATATCTGATAAGAAAAAGTCTCATTTCATTAACTTTTCTTGCATTTCTTCGTTTTGCGCTGGCGTTTTATTAAGGCTGGGAGAGATTAGATACATATGTGTGTTGCGTCTTGAGCATCTTGTGCTTTGAGTGGCGAGATCTGACATATTCATTAATATCATATCAAGACGCGTTGCGGAATTACGAAACGCGTCTTGAGCAATTTGAGAAGGCGTTCGCACATGATCTTCCCCGACACGATGGAAGTAAGTAAGTAAGTATGTACTGATGATACACTTCAAGTGGATTGAGCGCCCCCTGGAAGATGAAGTGAGGCTGTAATTAATAGAACGTCACAAACAAATGTTTGTACCTTGCTGTAGGAAATTCCTACATTTCACATCTATATTACGCAGGATTACAAATTAGAAAACAGTTTTCTGTAATTTTTTTCCTTAGGGGGCGCTTTTTACTATAATAGTCTTTTGAGCACAAGTTACTGGTGGCGTTAGAGTCGCTCCTGGTCGCAAATATGTTAGTTTTTATTCATGTTAGACCTCCAGTCATACACTAGCCACCCATGCAAATTTAATTAGAATTAGTATTAACAATCCGCAATGCAAAGTAAAATGACGATAAGCAGATTTGTTCCTGGTACTTATTACTTAATACTTATTACTTATTAATTATTAGTTTTAATTAAAGTTTCATGTCTGATACTTGAAGTGCACCCAGGCATATGCAATATGATGTGGTTACTCCAGCTCTCCTCTCCTCTTCTCTTAAGATTAATTAATTATAAGTGGCTACGTAATTTATTAATTGTGTTTTTCCTAATTAATTTTTAATCACTACTTGATATGTAATTCTACAAAATACTTTACCTGCTTTTATCAACAAGAAGAGACAAGGTTCTAGCTGTCTGCCCACATGATTTGTCGCCCAACAAGACAAAGATTCAATGTCCATCGACCCCGGGGTGAAGTGCAGGGTAGACACCCCATATTTAGACTGCATCTTGCCTCCCTGGATGGGCATCACTCCTTTAGTAGTGTTGTAAGTCCAGTGAAAGCGCGTCACTTCCGGTATGGCGTCGATATGGCAATGCACCTCGAGTTCTTCGTTCGCCACCGAGGGCAGGCGCGTCACTTCGTAGCCTTTCTTACATCTAGGAGCGTCTGAACAAAAAAACCCCAATTCAAGATGAATTTCTTAAAAGTACTGCGAAGACGGAGGATATTAAGTACGCAAATGATAAAGAAAATTACACTCAAATCGAATGGAATTGACTTGAAAAACCAATAATATTTGACTACTTTTGCCTTAAATTGACACATTTTTCTTGAGTTCTTAAGAATTGCAAAGAAAACGAGAAATGAGCTCATTTTTAAGTCAATTGCTAGCGCTTAAGGTAGTAAATTACTCAATTTCTTGAAAATATCTCTGAAGAATAAGAAATGTTAAGATTTCTTAGCAAGAAACTTCTGTGAAGTTGTGGTTTTGAAGTTTAATAATCGATGGAATCTTATTGTCAGTCGAAGAAGAGAGGTTAGAAGTCTGAAGCCATTAGATGCACATGAGCCTGGCGCGACGCTGTTCGTTTAAACATTTAATTAAGCCGGAGCGAAGCGGGTGGCAAGATGCGCGTTTGCATCTGGGATTTGGTTGTTTTAGGTAATTGTATCCGCTAGGTAGCTGCAAGCGAGCGTCTTGAGATAATGGAATGTCTATGTCTACATCTCAATATTGAGCAGCTGTTGTGTGTCGTCTTCCTCTGCGCTGAGGATATGGTAAAAGATGTAAATGCCAAGCACAGCACAGCACAGCAATGCGCGAATATGCGAATTAGGCGCACGTTTTGCCAGAACTACGAGTATTCTCTCGCCTTGGCATGCCATCGACGGCTGACACCTCAAGATATTGCCCACATTGCTAAGATTATTGCAGTTATTATCACATCACGCAACACACCATACACCAAAGTATATAGTGTATGTACTCACATTGCACCAGCAGGCTGAAGGGCGCGCTGTAGGTTTCCCCTTCGCTGTTGATGGCAGCACAAGAGTAATCACCGTCGGCTGATCTGCCGATATTTTTGATGGTCAATGCGTCGTCGATGGGAAACACGCCAGCTGTCTCATTGAAGTGCACGAGGAAGCCCTGCAACACACAACAAATTCCCTAATCAGCAGCATCTCTCAGCATCCCGAGTGAAGAAATTGAATGAATAATGCAGTTATCAGCGCCACCAACGGTGGAAATGAAATCAATTTCCCAGAAGCACTTAAATAAATTATCCATTATGTGAAAGTTTCTCAAGGAGCATAAATTTCTGCTCAAACTTCTTAAACTTTCAGTTTTTTGAGGTTAGATGTCGTTGATTTAAATGCACATTTCGATTATTAATGGCTCGGCTTGGGCTTGGCTTGGGTGATGAAACAATTGAAAGGAAAGCATCTTCATCGTGAGACGTTGAAGAAAGTTGTTGTTGACTAAGTTGCGACTAATACGCAGGCTTTCCGGTGCTTCCTGTCCCGCCAAGGACAATTTATGATTCACTGCGTCTGCGCGCCGCGCAGCGCCGGAAGGAAGACTATTGAAAAGTAAACTCGCCTAATAGATAAAGGAAGCGATGATTTATTAACTTCCCGCCGGTTGAGACCCTGTTGTTCAAAGTTTGCATATTCTTTGTGCAAGTTTTTACTCTTTTTGCTCATTCCCAGGGAGACTCTCAAGGCTTGAATCTTCTTCTTGTTGTTCAACAACAAGAATGAACTTTGACTTTGACTTCGCCCACTTCCCACTTTGTGTAATTTAATTTTTCTTAATTACTTCCCCTTGCCAAACATAAGATATATTTCTTCCTTAAAAAACACTTAATTGTCTTGTAACTGCTTAAATTTTTCAAATATAATCCTATTCTTGTGTAGTCTCCGCTTGTAATCGGCTTTGGCCTTATTGGAATTAATTTCCGGCAGAGTAATAAGTGGAAAATCTTGAAAACCCGAAGCAAAACACAAGGAATCATCGCGTTGTAAGAAGAATAAGTGGCAACTGAAGTGGGATAATGGCATTTGTAAAGTTATTAGCGAGTTTTGATGGATTCGTAATTTGCAGCGAGCAGCAACCAGCCCTGGTCTGTAGTGTTTTCAATTGTATGGAGAATGAGTTTAATGAAAAGTGGACGCTCCAAGAGTTTATTAAATCCTTCCTTCTTCTAGTCTCAGTGTCAGTCGTAGTTGTAGTTGTAGTTTCGTATCTTGTATTGCATGCTGAAAGTCAAGTAATTTGCTTCTTTTTGCACGTGCTACCTTCATTGTTCCTCCCTTGCATTGATGCATGCTGATGAAAAACTCTCAGAAAGTGGAGTCTTCCTTGCAAGAAAGGCAAACAAATTCTGCAGAATCCTTGGACGTGGAAGTAAATTAGCACAAGCCGCTTTGGTTCAGCGAGAATGTGTACTCAACCACTGCCGATTGGACTAAAAGGAAAGTTTGGTCCGTCCATTCTGATCGGTAAATACGTTTGTCCTGGATGGGGATGGGGATGAGCATGGAGATGCAAAAAGTAACAAGAACACCGAAGCACCGAGCAAATTCAATTCCAGACTTCCAGGCCAGCTGGAGTTTCTTCCTTCCGACCCAACCTCTCTCCTCTGTCAAAGATTAAACATTGACGTCGCTCTGCAATCCCATCGATGTTTGAGCACGTGTTCCTCTCTGGCTTGATTAAAATTTTGTTAATTATTATTTAATTTTAATTAAATTCAATTCAATTCCCTTTAAAGTCAACCGTTGAAGCTTTTTCATAGCAAGGATTAAGGTTTTGAACGTGAAATATTACCAAACTATATTTTACAAAATCGTCCACTTTTACAATTTGCATGAATATGAATCACTCCTGCTCATAATCTTGCAATGTTTTCGGGGTCCCGAGCCTGGTTGAGTGCCGAATTCCCAGGAAAGTTCAATGAAACAGCGCAGACCGTAGGCGATTTGTTATTTTCACGGCCAATAAAACGCGCGCTCTTTTTGTCTACCAAGCATCCAGGCCTTTCATCTATCACCTTGACACTGGATTTGTGTTATCTATGTCTGTCTTATTCGATATTTATCTCGGCGTCTTCCTTGCATTTTTTCCTCAACTCTTTTTCTCCTTTGTTCAGGCCATCTATCAGGCCATCAGAGGCCACCACATATTTCAAGATAGAAACCCGATTGCCCAATGCAATGGCCATTTCGTGTGACCCATAGTCACAGAGGTTGAACCTCTCAAAAAGCAGAGAATTTCAAGTAAAAATCACATTATGATTATTGCTAGTGACGCATTTCAGTTCAGATAATTGTTGCAGTCGGAAGACGAGGTTAATTAAAAATAAATGTATTTAGTCTTCTGTGTGGCAGCCGACTCTTAATTAGAAATAATTTGTTTGATCAGGGCGCGGAATAAACATTGAACTGCGATTCGCCAAGGAACGTTTTCAACGCTGATTCTTTATTGGCGTCCCTGCCTCTCTGACTTTGAGTCACGTTAATTAATTAGTTGACTAATTACTGGCAATTTTCAGCATGTTACGTCTCTGAGCGTTAATTAACTGTGAGATGAAACCAGAACCAAGAAGCAGGAACGTCAATAAATGTGAGAAAAGTAACTTTAATTGAATTCTTTTTAAATTTCCTTGCAATTTTAAAAAAGATCAAAGAAAATACATGGTGTGTTCCACATAACTAAGCGACAACCACGGGTTTTGGGCTGCATACACTTGACTAGCTGGCTCATTTCTTATTTCTTGTGGTGGGCGATAAGAAAACATTGATTGCCGGTGATGGGAGTGCATGCACGCATGTTGGAAATCGCTCTGCATTCGGAAGTTTGCGTCTGAGGAATACTTTCCATCTCATTGGCGGCAATATTTCAGAGCTACTTACTCGTAAACTCGCGATAAAAACAAGCAACGCGAATCGATCACGGCACGTCGAGACTTTACCGACTGTGTGAAAAATGAAAGATGGAAATTGCAATAAATCCTCGAGCGCTTCCGGGCCACGTGTGTGGGTGTTGTGTTTCGTGCTTCGCGATGGAATGAATGAATGCATCCTGGCGGCAGTGGCAGCGGCAGCAGCGGAGGCGAAAATATTGCGCGCTGCTCATTGAAAATCAATACGCCACAGCGTTGTTGTTTGATTTTCATGACGGCGCCGCGCGTTCCATGTGACGGCATCTTTAATTTATTAGTGTTCGCGCCACGCCCGAATCATTTATAAATGAGTCAAAAGAAAAACACGCTTTGTAATTACCCGACGTGCCTGTATATCATTCACCACAAGGATGCTGCATGCTGGATGCGGCACAAATGCCAGCAACTGAAAGTTAATCTGGAAACGATGATGAAACGTGAAAACTACATCTGTTTGATCACCAGATGCTCTACATCCTCTATCCTAGATCCTTGATATTTGATCCTTGATTTTAGTCTTGATCCTCTTATCAAATACGCATCTTAAGACACTTTCTTGAATAAATCTTAGCGATTGTAAGGACAAATGCAACAAAATCGTCTTCCTCTGTGTGCTTTTCTCGTACTTTTTTCTTTTCTTGTACTCTTGTTGTTGATTTTCTAGCGACGAACCAGCACCACATGCGTTTCATTTACATATTCCGTTTTGATTTTTATTTATGCAACCAACAACGCAACGTCTGCGAAGCTGAGCTGCGGTTGCGCAATGTTCCTTCGCATATATTAAGGATGTTCTTTTATCCCCGGGGACTTTTCCGTATTTATATGAGGGCGCAAATGGAAAAAATTACACAACACAACACAACGTCTTCCGGCAACGCGAAGCCCCGGAGAAGACAAAAAAGCGCCGTCGCCAATTGTGCTTTCATTCTCCATGCAAATAGTGCAAGAATAATAAACTTCTTACTCTTGCTCTTGCTTTTTGCTTTACTTTGCTCTGGTGTTGTCTGGTCTTGAGTGAAATGAAACTATTCTCAAGTTTTATCCTTGGAATACTCACATTGTGGTACCAATTGAACGTGTGTGGTGTGGGCCTGGCATAATAATCGCACCGTAAGATGACTGTGGTCCCTTCATGCACCGGTGAAGTTCCCTCGTCCAACCTTACAGCAACTTTAGGTGGATCTGCAAGAAAAAGCCAAAAAAACCTTCGTTTTTCATTGTAAAGACACCAAAAGAAGGAGAAATAAGTCACTGATAGGCAAACACAAAATATGCATTAATTTCGCCATAAGCTTAATGAGATTCCAGCAACTACGTGCAGATTTCGCTGTCAGCGTGCATTTGTTCTTCGTTTTTGTTCTTTTCGTCGCGCCGCAGCCGTTCTCGGTCCATTAGCATTTAACAGCTTCTGTATAATAGGCATGAAAATTCCATTTTATTGTTATGGGATTAGATTTTACACACGGTCGCCGGGCTTCTGCTTTTTGTTCATACGCTTATAAACACACTCGTATAAAAGAAGAGAAAACCACAGTCACAGCCACAGAAAGGTGTGCTTTGCTGAGAGTGCTGTTGAGCAAGAAAAGAACTGAACTGAATGGAAATCCCTGTGGTTGTTGCGCTTTGTGGACTTCTAAGATGACCATAAAGGGACGCGCACGTGCCGGGTGATCATTACGATATTAAGCACTCATAGATGGCACCCAAGGACGAACCGGAAGACGATGACCAGGCTTTATCCCGGCGCGCAGCTAATTTGATGATTTATGGTGACCGCGAAAGGACCGGAAACGGGACGCTCACAGGCGATAGCATGCAGGAATTCGTTTCGACTCGCGTGAGATAATTCCAAATCTGAGTAAGATTCCGACGTAGTGAAATTTACTAAAACTACAATCATTTTTAATGTAAATACTATTAATTATTAATTAACAAAAATACAACATCTAATTTTTAAACAAAATTAATTAGCAAATTGCAAGTGTCTACGGCGCTTTTCATGTACGCGAAGAGAAAAAGTAGAAAATAGTGGGAATTATATATGCATCAGTAATTATTTCGTAATTAAAATTGCAGCCTTTTTGCATGCTGCGCGCCTTGCAATTGCAATTGCATTTCGTACACGTGTAGGTACATATTTATTTGCAGTGGCCGCCGACGTGCATTTTAAATCTGCAACCAATTTAATTCGCGCGTGCAAATTGCATCTACACCTGCTCATCTAAACCACCGAAAACAAAATTACAAATCAATTAAATTAAACCAATTTGTGTATGCAAATACCCACTCCCTGTGCAGTCATAAGCTGTATTCTTGGTTGCCTATTGTTTAAACTCATCGTAAAAGTTCCAAATTCAATTAGAATCTTAATAAATTTAAAGACGGTGCTAAGTTGTCAATGAATTCTCTTAACAAGCAGATAGTCGACGGACGTGCTCATTGATTGTCGGTGAGACTTGCGTTGGCTTGTGACGTCTGAAATTGTTTGCGAATGCGGCTGCCGCTGCAGTGTAAATGTAAACATTTGTAAACATGGCGAATTTCGAGTTTAGCGAAGGAATCATTGTTTAAGTGAGGCGTACACACGCGCCCTGAATATCAAATAAGCCCGCACAGCGAGATATCTCTCTGCGCCAACGTGTCTGTGAAAAGTTTACACTTTTCTTCGTAGGAAGTAGCCAAGAAAGCAAATAAAACCTCCTCTACCCGCGATAAGACAATGAAGAAATGCTTGTTTCTATTTCAATTACCAACCAACCTACCGATGTGTCTTAAGCAAGTTCTTTTTGAACGTAAATAAATATTATCAAATTTCACGCAGAATGCATCTACACTGAGAAAATGCAGTATGAGTAAGTCAAATACAAGCAAAATATATGCATTGAGTGAGTTTATGCAATACAATTTCACAGGTTCATGATTTTATGGCTGGATATGTAAACGAGCTTTTGGCAGAATAATATCCAGTGGATGTGAAGACATTGCCTGCCGTCTTGGTGCTGAGCAAATGCGCAACCCGACATGCAGCGCGAAGACAACGTAACGTAAACGTAAACGTGAAGCAAGACAAAAAGCATCATAGTCTTCATCTTCAATCTTCGCTTGACGGTGGTAAAAGCGCTACACACATAGCTATAAGACGCCGAACAAAAAGCAGCGAAAAACGTTCGCATTCACAGGAAAAAGACAAGAAGTCTCTGGTGTTAAAGTGTCTTCCTCCTGTCACTTCGCCGCCGCGCGCCGGTGAAATTTATATCCTGCTTTTTCGCATGCATTTGTAATTTGCAAGTTTAATTGGCTGCCTACCATGCACTTTCCCGCAATCAAGATAGAGCCCTGCAGAAGTAAATTGTGTTTCGTTGTTTGACTGGCCATAAATTACGAACAATTATTAGTAAGTAATCGTAGTTTATCTGTGCCGGCTGCATACTCACATGCAACGTGAATCTGGCGTCGATCCTCGATATATCCTCCAAGGATCCGTGGGTTTCCCGCACGACAAATCAATTCTTTACCGTCATCCTCGGGGCGCGTCTTCAAAGACAAAATACTTGCGGATGCAGTGACAGTTTCCTCTTCCTAAGGAAGAAAGCAGACGGTCATACTCATGGAAAACTCACGCCTTACACGCAGTGGAGCACAATTACCGTGAGTACTTGATTCCTAATAGGTTTTCCGTCAAGTGACCAGGTTATTTTGGCAGGCGGATAGGAGCCTGAAGTCTCACAGCGGATCGTCTCCACTTTGCTCGAAGAGAGGAGCTCGTTTGGCGTTACAATCTTTACTTTGTTGGGTTTTACTACAATTGCATGAAAAGTAAAACAAAAATCATAAAAAAGCTTAGAAAACACCAAAAAAACTGAACTTTTCTTTAAACTTTCGTAATAGTCACTTACAATAAACAATGATGGGCACTTCCCGGACGATCGCACCGGCGATTCCCGAAGAGGACGCGCGGCATTCCAGGCTGGTGCTCTTCAACGAACGGGGCACTTTGCTAATCAGCAATTGGTTGACAGTGGTGAATGCTTCTCGACTCGTGTCGACAACGTCGTCAAGGAGAGTTCCGTTCGACCACCAGGTCAAAGTCGGTGGAGGTTTTCCTAAAAATGACAAGAATTCCATAAGAATTCCACTTAACAAGCGATATTTTGCGCACAAGCCGCTAAGGTTTATCTCTTAATGTGGTTAGATTACACCCGGATTCTGTATTGTGTGAAATTGGGTCGATCCTGACCGTCAGTGGCGGAATTAATTTCGGTAAGCGCCTTTGCATGCATTCCTCGGACTCAATTACAATATCCAATCAACATAGAATGAAATACGAATACTGATTAATACGGTAATTAACAAGAAGCACCCGCACAACCAACTGCCAGCCAATTTCCACTCGATAAGCAATTTGACGTCGATCACGACTTTATTATCCCTGCTATCAAACCACAACACATCACATAACCTCTAAAGTTGACTTGGTTTAGTACCTAGATGATACTAACCTCCCGTTGTTTGGCAGGAAAGAAACAAATCTTGGCCTTCCAGGAACGGCCCGGCGTCTTTGCGCACTTGACGTCCTTCAGCGTCGAATATCTTAGGCATACTTGGCTGAACTATTTAATGTAAAAACAACATTTCTTAGGAGTTTAAGAAAAAATTGATGATGTTTTTATGACAAACCAACCGACTAAAGTCAAGTTAACATTGAAGTTCCTTGTTGGCGAGTTGGTAAAGTCCACCCGACACCGAAACATCCCTTCGTCCTGGGGAGTCACTCTCTGGATTTTTAATCTCGCCTTCGCAGGGTCCTCGTCGTTGATGAAGTACGAACGCGTGCCCAGGTCATCGCTCATCGCAAGATGCGAAGCCCTACGCAACGATTCATTACGCGCATCCAAGCTGGAAAAGAAATTTCGCAAGGGAAAAAATTCAGAAAATGTATCGAAACTCATTAAATGTACGAAAAATCTTCAAATTCTCTTCATGTTTGCATGTTTTCGTTGGTTTTCATGTACATACTTAATATTTGTATAAAATATAAATAATTGTGAAGGGCAAACGAGAAATAATAGTCTGATGCGTGCTGTTGGTTGCCTACCTTGCAATCAACGGCAGTGCAATAAATTGCGCGGATATTTATTATCGATATTAGTGCCTTCCAAATAATTCAGTTATGACGTGCGTGCAGTTATGTGAATTCGTAATGCGCGTCAACAAAATTTAATTGATTCGGCGTGGGTTCCAAATGACTGTTGGATTTTATTAAATTTTCACCGAAGAATTATTTTATGCGCTGTTTTAATTGACATGCCATTGATTTACTAACACTGCGTTTACGCGAATGTATAATCCGTGTTACAGTAAACAAATTAATAGAAAGAAAAAACTATATAATAACAAATTGTAAAAAAACTCGAATAAGTGTTTAAAGTTTAAACTTTAAAGCGTAATGCATTTTAAAATATGTAGGGATATTTGCCATGCACTAATCAATATTAATTAGGTACTACTCTACTGGGTAAAATAATTAACAAAAGTGCACTTAGGAAATATGTATTTACATATTATTTTCTATCAACATTTTGTGATTTCTATGAGTTTCATGATTTAGAACGCAAATTATAAAAATTGATTGTGAGAAATAGGCAACACTCATAACAGCAAACCCCCATTAGAACATTGGCGTCCCCCAGCCCCCTTATTAGCCACACACACACACGCACGCATTGGGCCGGCGAGTAAATCACGCCGACATTAGCAACTAAAATGTGATTTATGTTTGCGTAATTTTATAAACGAAGCGCAGTGAAATTGCCAGCGAACGCAATTTCACCACAGCACGGAATTATTTATTCTGGTGCATGCATTATTTGCATACCGCCATCGCAGGAAAAATATTAATTTGTCAGCGCCAAGAAAGATTCTGCTTAAATTTACTTTAAAATATGTAAAACTAAACTAAACTTAATGCAAACTTTTTTATATTTTCAGCCTTTTTTCTGATTGCAAAAAGCAAAATGTCTTTGGTATTATCCTTTATCCTGCTAAGGCAGATCCGTAAGAAAGACAAGAAAGAAAGCAGATTTCATCGATAAATAGGCACGCACAAAGCGTCAGCCAGTGTCACGAGGCATCGGAAGTGCTAAGCGATTCCCAAAAGATCAAGCCTTCGACTACAACCAGCCAACGCAACGCAACGCAACGTCTCGTAGCGCCTTGTTAGTGGCGCATTATTAGAGCGAAAAGTTCCTGTCTATCTTTCGAATCCAAATGCGAATGCGAATGCGTTCATGCGTTTTGTCACCTTAGGGTGCGAATGATAACAACATTGCTCATTAGATAGCGTCTTTTTTACGAAACGTCTTAAAGAAGCAATAAAATACTACAAAAGCATTACTTTTTGGGCTTTTTCTTCAGAAAATATCAAATAGTTACCTGTACAAAGGAGTACCAGTACCATCCTTGAACCAAAACACCATCCGAACCGTGTCTGAGGGTAAGGGCGGTGTGACATTGCAAGGCAACTCAGCGTCTTGTCCTTGCACAGCCCAAATGACTTGCGTTGGAACTGAAACAAAAATAAAACAGTTCTTTTACTTGTTATGCAACCAACTGACCATCAATGAGTATGCATTCGCATTGGAACCAATAGTAAGTGGTCTGGTCGTGCGCCAAACACGATACCATCTCGCCTATCTGAAGATCTTAATTTCATGCCCGCAGAGATGCGATGCAAGCTTAGATCTAATTAGATTTTGACCAGCATGAATTCACATGAGCTATCAACTTCATATTCATGCCTTGGTCCTTGTCCTTGCCGCTCGGCTTATAGGCAACCAACCAACCAAGCAAGCTACGCATGTAACCAAACCTTCCTCTTGGTCCAGTTAGGTCAGGCGTTAAATGCGATTAAAAATAATCTCTGAATCAACGTTAATTACTTACTGCGCGCTCGGGCTCTATCTGTGCGCAAGCAAATGTCTCTACCTATGTATATAGCGTTCCACCAAGCAGTGGAAAGCTCGTTAAGCAGAGAAATTCAAGAGGAAATATACAATACAAACTACAAGCGTCAAGCGAACGAGTACAGGCAGGAACTGTAGGTACAGTACTCGTATGATACGATAATCTAAATTATATAATGCTGCTAAATACACGCTGTTAAAAGCGGCCTTAAATTTAAACCTAACCTATTTTTGCTTTTAAAAACTTATTAATTAAGCAGATATTAAAGAGTAATTCATTATTTTGTTGATAATTAGTTGTAGCTACTCAGTAATAAGTAATTAAAGTGTGGAAACAAGATGAAATTTTTTGTGGAAGTTGAATAACCCTGAAACATATGCTGCCAAACTGAAAAACGCTCGGAAATGACAACAAGTAAAAGAGTTTTTAGCTTGCGCTTGGGCTTGGGCTTGGACCAGATCCAGTGCCAAACGACACACACACGGTGCAATGCGATGCGTCGCGATGCGATCTAATATTCTACTTCTGCTTTCACATAGTTTTACGAGCAGGACGAGCACGAGGATGAGGATGAGGATGAAGCTGCAGTGATGCAAGCCGAACGAAAAAACGCACACACGCATGAGAAACCCCCCGTTGTGCGTTGGCAAAACGCCAGGAACTTTCATTTTCCAAAAACAGAAATAGCTCTGCAATGGCCAAAAGTAATTCGTGCATACATTACTCAATTTAAGTCACTTTAAAACGTGAAATATTTGTGTCTTTTTGGTTCAAACCAAAAATTCAAAAAACTAAACGAAAATTGATGAAAAGTGTGAAATATTCACATGTTATTTATATTTTTTGAGTGTTTTTTTGTATTCTTGCAGAGACTGCTTTTGGTATATGTTTCTTGTGATAACGCAGGAGTGGTGTCATCGTCAAGTTCATTTCGTTGTCAGTGGGACGGAGGACAGGGACGAATTTGTCGTTGTATATCTTTCATCCCACTGCGCTGCGTCAAGGCTAAGAAAGAGTGGCTAGCATCTGACTCCGCTGGGATGCATCGCTTTTTATTGAGCTCAAACATATGATTTGTGACTTTTATTAGGCCCAGAATGCCAACCACACACGACACGACCGATACACCAAGCGATCCACAAACCTGCCTTCTGTTTGCCAACTTTGCGCACATTTTTACAGATTTTGTTTACCAGAATTCAAGGAATTAATTCCAACTGCTGTGCGGTGAATGCTTGAAGACTTCGACATAATTTGGCAGCATTTCGTATAATGTTGAGGTTTGCGTTAATTTGGCACAGATTAGATGCCACGCTTTGATGGAACTCGGCAAGAAGCGAGCAAGCAAGTGTAGCGTTTACATTTAATAAGCGTGAATAGTTGAGTTTGAGGCACGTTGGCGCCGTCATTACTTCTTTTTTATAACATCGTCATGTATGTAGGCAACACATTGAACACATATATGAACATACACACGTTCTCATAGACTTTGTAGATGATTAATGTCTATTTGAATTTTCACAAACACGCCGCAGTCTTGTCATTCTTTGTCCTTCTTTCTATATTTGGTCGCACGTCCGTCCGGTTCGCACATTTCGTTTGTGATTCATCAAAGTTAAAGCTCAAAGTTTCGTTTCCGTTTCAGAGAATGTCTCCTACGTAAGTAAGCTGAGCGTATCGACAGCAAGCGTCATCTTTGCAAACTCAAAGAAACCAAAAAAACACACATTAAATTAAACACACGCAAAGTTTTTCTTTGTCAACTGGTTATTAGCTAATGATTTTCTGTCAGTTTTGATGAGTAATTAGTTCAATTCTTCCAAGAAATATTTAACAACTGCAAATGAATTCTGGAAAAATCATAACAGAGCTAATTAACAACATCATTAATTAGTATTTCACGCTGATGTGTTTTAATTTAACGCAATTGTTTTCATTGTAGCGATGCATCATCATCATAATCATGCGCGCATTTTCATCTCAAGTGATGTTTCAAGCGGTTTTCTCCTGCAACTTGTGCAAATATTTCCATAGTTAACTAACGCGGCGCGTGCTTTCTACGTGAAAGAAAATTGTATTTATTATATTGCATTTCATGAGTGAAGCACATATAAACGTGAACAATTTGCGTTTGAGTGGCTGCCAAGTGCAAAATTTGATTGCTCCTTGATTTGAAGACGTACAAGACGCGCATCTTCTTCTACGTCTTCTTTCGGAGCAGCAGTACAGTAAGTACTGTGTGTTATTGCAGTAATAAGACAACAATAAGTGCGAAAACGTATGTAAAACGGCGGCAGACTTACAATACGCACAATGCACATTGTCTGAAGCGATGACTTATAACACTCTCTTCTCTTCCAGGCTAAACATACGTTATGTGAGGTTCTGTTGAATTGAATCCTTGCGTTTCTGCGTTACGTTTTCCTTCATTTCTCCCCATGTCTGGTCGTTCTATTTATTCTATTCTATGCCATTGTTTGTGTGCCCTTGTTTCGTATTGTGCAACATTCGCAACACTTCTTGCTTGTTCCACATTCAAGTACAGTGACAAACAATTTAGCAACTCGTTACACGCATTCGCATTCCCATTCGCATTCAAGTGGCGGCGAAAAATATGATAACTAAACGAATAAAATAACTAAAATTGCAGCCTATGTGCCGAGAGTCATTTTGTTTAAATAAACGCGCGCGCGCTTATGTCTAAAAGCTTTATTTGAGTGGAAAAATAAACAAAATGTGCCATTTGTTTCTCGCACATTGAATTGGTTCGAATAATGAAGTGCAGATGAGCACCAGACGGCTTAATGTGAAACCAAAACATGGGAAATTGTTTAAACATTAATCACGCCGCCGATTGCGCACTGCACCTAACCTACAAACGGATCAAGTGTGGAGTGTTTATCGTGGATTTGAATCAGAAATAGTTGCAGTTGAAACGATTTAAAGTTGAAACTGTTTCCATGTTGAGGGAGAGATACCATCGGAGCTTTCAGACTAAAGGTCACTTCGTACAAGATTGGCGTCCAAGACGCTGAAAACCGCCCCCCGGGTGGCGAACATGATGTTTACGTGTGTCGGACAACAGAGAGCGGCGTGTTGCGTGGCAAATTGATTTTAATTAGCATAATGTACGACGCAGCGCACACGAGATATGACCAATGAAGATGGATGGCTTTTGTTTCTGGTTTCGCTTCTGTTGTAAGCAAGAAAATCTAGCGCAGACCTAAGGAATGACAATGCAAAGAAGCACTTAAGTGCATACTAAAAGTAGTTGCATTCAATTGTACTTGTATTGTTTACGAGCCAAGAAGCAGAGAAAACAGCGATGTGATGTGATTTCTCTTTGATTTCAAAAATATATGAAAAGTTTTCGAACATTTTGCTTTGCTTTTATAGGTTATAGTTAGAGCTCAGTTGGCATTTAATTAAAAGAATTATTGCTGTAATAATTGCCTTCCACCCTCGTACAACCACTAATTAAGAAAGTTTAAAATCGATTATTCAATTATTTTCTTTGGAAAACTAGCAAATATGGTCCTAATTAAGGCTTAATTAAATGTATTATGTCTTAAATTAACGTTATTACAGCCCGTTTCTTGCCTCTTTGGTCAATTTTCTTAACAATTCTTAAAGACAAGTGAATAATGTGAAAAAGACACAGAACATCCATTTGATTTTACAAGTTATCATCAATTATGATAAGACGTTTCATTAGACGCGCAGTGGGATTCAGGAAATGCACTCAACACTCAACAGTATGTAGACTAATTGACGTAATGGGCAATTTTCAGCCGAAACCGTTTCAGCGGCTAAACTGTCGTGACTTAAATGCAAAACCAGTCACGCAAACCTTGCTCTTGTGCACTTGCAAGTACATATACAAATAAATAATCACATATTGCTGAATGCAGTTTCCTGTAACATTCGTGCGATTAATTGATGGAAAACGTGCTGTTTCTGCAATAGATCCAAGGATATTTGAATCTTTACGACTGTGGCACCAAGAACCAACGCAAAAAGTAAAAAGTACAAAGCGAATAAAGTTTCTAATCAAAAATAGAAATCAATTTCTGCGCGTACGCATTGCGCGGTTTATGACTTATTGATCAAACGACTTTTTGCAATTTTCAGTAAGATATTTATAGACGAGCAAGGAATTGTTGTTGAATGTAAGCAAGCCACCGGCATAAATGCCTTAATTCGCACTCCATGTGCTCTTATTCTAAGCGAAAGCAAGGAATGAATGATTCTATATAATTCGCTTCGTTAGCTTGCTCTGGGTGGACCGGAGAAGTGCTTCTGGTCACTTTGTAGTCAGCGGTGCATTGTCAGTGATTGTGTTATTGTTATATTTGGGGCGAGATTGCATCTCATGGCTTGTGGCTTAGTTTTCCGCATGAAATATGCACAACTTTGATGCGTGGCCCACTTTCTGAACATTTCACTGCACAAGCGCACTATATCTCGTTAGTAACATATCTTCTCTTAATTTAAACACAGGCCAGAGCTTTTGTTAAATATAAACTCAACTCTAAACGTCAAACTCAAGAGGTATTTCACTAAAATTCGTGACCATAACTGCTGCGAATGAGTCACTTGCTTGCTGAGTTCTTTACCTTTTTGAAGAAAATCTCTGTGCCAAGCGACAGCTGCACGCGAAGAAGACGCCAGGAGGAGAAGAACAACGAGCCGAGAAAGAGTTAAGTATAGATATCCGTTCGGTAGCCGCATATTTTCGCACCTCGTGACTGACTGTCAATCGCTACCCCATCACAAAACTGCACACAACTCTGCACTTGAACTTAAACTTAAACTGAAACCAAAGTCATACTGAGAGCCATGCATGCGCGCACTTCACTGCTCGCTATGCAATGACTGAGTCAAGCAAGAAAGAGCCCTTAGATCATGATCTACTTTGTCACAGCGCGAGATGAAGATCGACCCGACCGACCAGCAGCATCCACGGAATGAGCGCGTCTAACAAGTCGAGTCACACACAGGAACGCATCTCATGGCATGGCAAAGCATGGCATCGTTCAGTTCAGTTCATTTTATTTTGGTTGGCTTTCGTTTATTTATAGCTGACTTTAACTTTAAGTTAAGTTAAGTTAAGTTAACTTAAAATGTACATAAGTACGTGTATGCAGATTTAGGCTAAGTGTATGTGTGGCTGCCTAGTATCTAAATTAAATTAATATGCAGCAACCAGGAATACAATGAGGGATGTTGTTGTTTTGTGGTAAATCAAACAGAAGCACGTAATTTGCCGGAGTTAATCATGTAAATATTTAATTTGTGACTTTATAATATGATCTAGTCTGGCTCTGCTTGCGCTTGCGCTTGCGCTTGATTGACTAGCAAATGTAATAAAATTGCCGGCTGGAGCCTGGAAAGCAGGCAACCAAACAATCAGCGTGCTTGGCTCTCTTGCCAGTCAGCTCTGGGGTTGTTTTTGGTTTTTAGCTTTGTTTACTGCCTTCTGTCTGCTGAATACTGGATGCTTTTTGTTTATGTTTACGTTCACATCGTTTCTATTCAATTGAAATGGTTTCTCTGCTCCAAAAAAATACAAAACACCAACTAAAAGATAATAAAATGCATATGGAAATTTCTTAATAACAACGTGTAATAAGTAAGTAGTTTGTTAATTAATTTTAAAGATATTTACATGGTTTTTGTAAGTTTAAGTTGAGTTTAAGTTGAATAACCTAGAATTGTAAACTCGCGTAATTGTGAATTGCGTATTCGTGTGCGTGGGCGTTCGTGAACCATAAGAATAGAAAATAAACTTGGCTTGAGCATATACTTTCCTCCTTTTAGGTTAGGTTTGCTTAGTTATATTTAGTTTATATTATTTGATTGCTTGTATATATAATAGAATACTGTTTCATATTAAATAATTTTGTTGTTATTTTCAATTTGCAAATGCATGTGAAGAGACACAACCTGTCAAATATTTGCGTAACCCCTTGAATAAATATTCCCTAAATTATAAAGCTTATTGCTAGCGCGAGTGCCAAGCAAAAATGGACAAATACGAGTAGATACACGGATGTTGCGCGTTTTCCCACAACTAGATTTCATCGACGTTGGCTTTATTGATTATTGTTCAAACGGTTATTGTTTAAACAACGCAAGCAGGTGGTGAGTTTGCAGCCAAACAACGTAAATAATAATTTAATTATTATTGTATTTTTGTGGTTTTGCGGCACTAATAAGTGTGGTTATCATTGTTAATAGGCATTATTAGATAGATATTTGTATTAATCACTTAATTATTAAGTAATTTTATTTAAATATTTAATATTTGTTTATTTATTAATAAAAAAATGCGAGAAAAACGTCTAGTAGTTGATTTATGCTTGTGTGGAACGTGAAATACGAAGCTGAAGCTGCCACCCGCGAGCACGAAACGAATAAACGAAGAACATT